>SNQJ01S0023366.1:20670-86747 GCA_010110895.2 Picea sitchensis
AACTTCCTAGTTTTAGTGAGCTTCTCTTGGATTTAACTTTTAAAAACACATGCTCTCCCACTTTGAATTCTCTATTTGTTCTCTTTTTATATACATAATTATTCTGTCAATATTGTGCAAATTTCAAATTATGCCTTATTTTTATCATTTGTTCTTCAATTTCATTTAACAACTCAGGTCCAATCACGACTTTGTCTACTGGGTTATCCCAACTTATTGGTGTGTTGCATTTTTTGTCATACAATGTTTGAAATGGACTCATATTCAATGATTCATGATAGCCATTATTGTAAGAAAACTCAAATAAATGGATATAGTCCTCCCACCTAGAAGGTTGGTCCATTACATACATTCTCAACATATCTTCAATTATACAATTAATTCTCTCTATATACCAATCTGAATCTTGGTGATATGATGTAATGAAATTCAAATTTGTCTCAAATCCTTTAAACAGACCCTTCCAAAAATTGGAAGTGAACTTGGGATCTCGGTCCGACACTATTTCCTTAGGCACACCATGTAGCCTAACAATTTTTCTCATGTAAATTTCTGCAATATTTGTTTCTTTATGAATTACTTTTACCAGAATGAAATGTGCAACCTTTGAAATATTATGCACCACTACCATGATGGAATCATGTTTCCTTGTTGTCCTAGACAATTCGGTAATGAAATTGATAGTAACAGCTTCCAATTTCCATTCAGGAATGGGCAATGGCTGCAGCAATCCTACTAGATTTTTGTGTTCATCCTTTACCTTTTGACATCCCATGCATCTATCTAAATAATCAGTGACATATTTCTTCATACCATTCCAAAAACATTGGCCTCTTACAACTGTAATATTTTTTTGATATCATAGATGCCCATCATATGGCACATTATGCATCTCCTTTATAACTAAATTTCTCAATTCCTGAGAATTGGGAAAATAAACTTTATTCTGAAATAAGAGGATGTCATCCTCTCCCATATTGTGATACTTCCATTTATGTTGCATATCATTATGTTGTAAGATTTATTTAACTTGCACATAATGTTAATATGTTGTTGCAGCCTTTAAAATTTTATCTTTCAAATATGTTTTGTACATACTAATGGCTATAGCATGCATTTTATACACCCTTTTGTTGAGTGCATCAGCCACCTTGTTCTCTTTTCCCTTTGTGTTCTTGATATCAAAGTTATATTCACTAAGAAATTTCATCCATCTAGTTTTTCTAGAATTTAGTGTTGGTTGTTCGAACAAATATTTCAAACCATGGTGGTCTGTCCTTAATTCAAATTTTCTACCCATAAGGTAATGCCTCCACATTATTAAGGCATGTATTATGGTTTCTAACTCTAAGTCATGTGTGGCATAATTTATTTCATGTTCCTTCAATTTTCTAGACACATAACAAATTACATGTCCATTTTGCATAAGGACTCCATCAAACCCTTCCTTGCATGCATCTATGCACACAACAAAATCCTCATCTGGATCTGCAACTTTTAAAATAGGTGCACTGGTTAGTAAATCCTTTAAGCACTAAAAATTGTCTTCACACTTGGCACTACATTCAAACTTTACTCATTTTTTTTGCAAATATTTTATTGGGTGTGCAATCTTGGAGAATCCTGCAATGAATCTCCTGTAATAACCAACTAGACCCATAAATGATCTAACCTCTAAAATGTTTGTTGGTGCTGGCCAAATCTTGATTGCTTCAATCTTTTTTGGTTCCACTGTTATGCCATCTTCTGAAACAATGTGACCCAAACAATGGATTTTCTTTTGATAGAAAGTGCATTTACTCATTTTGGAATATAATTGGTGCTCTCTTAACACTTGTAGAACCATCCTCAAATTTGTTTCATGCTCCTCTTCTGTCTTGGAATAGATGAGAATACCATCCAAGAATACAATGACAAATGTTTCCAAGAAATATATGAACACCTCATTCATCAAACACATAAATGTAGTTGGTGCATTTGTCAACCCAAAAGGCACAACTACAAACTCATAGTGTCCATACCTTGTCCAAAAGGTTGTTTTTCTAGTATCCTCTTCTTCGATTCTCACTTGATGATAGTCTGACCTCAAGTCAATCTTGGAGAACATCCTTGCTCCTTTCAGCTGATCAAAAATATCATCAATCCTTGGAAAAGGATATTTATTCTTGATCGTAACCTTGTTTAGTTCTCTGAAGTCAATGCATAACCTCAGTGTTCCATATTTCTTCTTGACAAAAAGAACTGGGGCACCCCAAGGAGAAACACTAGGACATGTGTACCCTTTCTTTAACAACTCTTATAGTTGCATTTGCATCTCTTTTATTTTTGTGTGCTCATTCTATAGGGATTATTAGATACTGGGGAAGCTTCAGGCATTAAGTCAATTGAGAAATATATATCCCTCTTTGGTGGCAATCCTGGCAACTCCTCAACTACGTCTTCAAACTCCCTCAAGACTGGATAATATTCAATACTTCGCTCTTTATCTTTCATTGACTCTTCCATATGGGCTACATATATCTGGCACCATTTTCTAAAACTTCTTTTCAGTTGCAATGTTGAAATCTCTCTAACATATATAGGCCTTGGAACACCTTGCATTGTCCTTGAATTCCCTTCTTCATCAAGACACATGAAAACCTTGTTCTAACAATCTAAAATAGCATGATGTTTTTCTAGCCAATCCATACCAATCAAGCAGCCATAAGACCCAAGTGATACGATGTTCAAATATGCCTTAGTGTTAGCCTCATTCATGTTTATAGGGAATTCTTTAACAAGCTCATTAATTCTTCTCTTGGTTCCAGTAGCTAATTTAACTAACCAAGACTTGCCATGCTTAATTTTCTTCAATTTAAATCTTTCAGTTAGTTTTGGATCTGTATATCTATGACTTGCTCCATAATAAATTAAAATAGTTCTGGGTTGATTATCAATCTTACCTTACACTTCAATCATGTGGGATTGATAGTATGCTTGTCTATTGTCCAAGGTTGCATAAATCATTGGCATGTTTTTTTCCACGTCCTCTACTGTCTCCTCCTGCTTGACGTTATGCAAAATCTTAATATTATCTCCTCAGTGAGGAAAATCTTTGTACATGTGATCGCCTTCACATTTCAAACACTTTATAGGTTGTTTCATTGGCCTCTTTCCCAAGGACTCTTTCATTTGTTTATCACCTTGATATGGTTGAATTTACTTATATGCTTGAGATATATTCCTTATTAAAGGTGTCTTAAATCGTTTCTTCCTCGGATTCATCTTGCCTTTCTTATTGTCATCCCAAACCTTTTGGAAAGTTGTCCTTCTTCTATTCTTCTCATACAAATACTTAGCCTTCCTTATGACTTCCTATAAATTATTGGGCTCATCAAAATGAATTTTATCCTTGTAAAATGATGGTAGTCCAATCAGGAACCTCTGAATTTTGACCTTATCATCTCTAATGAAGCTCACATACCTGAGAAGTTCTAAGAAATTTTTCTCATATTCATCCATGGTCATGTTCCCAAGTTTGAGTTCAAAGAACTCTTGCATTTTCTTATCATAATATTGCTCCAGCAAGAACTGTTGCTGAAAACATTTCTTGAACTGCTTCCAAGAAATTATTTTCTCATGAAGGTGTTTAACCTTGTTCAATCGGTCCCACCACATAGATGTATTTATTTGAAGGTGGTGTGATGCAATTCTGGCTTCTGCATTTGATGAGTAATTATGTAACTGAAAACATTTCCACATTCCCAGCAGTCATGCTTTTGCTTCTTCTCACTTCTTGTTCTCTCCATCAAATGATGGTGGTTTGATTTTCCTCAGTTCCCCTTGCAAGCAATCCGACCCATGTCTCCTTCTTTTATGCCTAACAAGAAATATACTTGGGTTGCTTGCTGACCTTGAATGTGCATATGTTTTTCTGGTTGAGTTCCCTGGGGAATGATTATGTTGATTCATGTTAATATTCCTTGATCATCTAGATCCTCCATAATCATCCCTCATATCATCAGACATATACATTTCCACTTGCCTAGCACTAAATTCTTTTCTTGTGCCTGAATATTTTTTGACTTGATTTTTCATCATATTGAGGATTTGTATTATCTCCTCTTTAGTTGTCATGATCCTTTCATTATGAACTCTATAGGTTTGCACTTCTTTTTGCAGGCTTCTCATAGTTACATGCTACTGCCTATCTCTTTTCTCATTAGACTCGGTCTCAGCATTACCATGCTGACATGCAGACCTATGATTTCTTCTTCATGGTTGTAATACCCTTGTGAATAGTCCATATATCTGATTCTCATATACAAACTAAGGTCTATATCTTTAATTCTGCAAGAATGTGCATGCAATAATTGTTGTTAGAATTAAGCATAATGCAAAATATTTTTAATGTGTATTACAAGTCATTATTCATTTCAAATTATGAAGAATATTAATTCACTATTATATAATCGGATTTCTTAAATGAATTATTCTTTGCAACATCTCTCCAAAAGTTGTACTCACTCCTCATTCTGAGTTCTGAGCGAAAATTTACAACATTCACATGCTGTAATTTTCACTTTCTCACTACTACAGAATTGCTTTATTAATTTATGAGAAGATTTTTTTGTCCAATTCAAAATTTTGGGTTGACATGTTCTCTACTCCTCGATACCTTTCCAATGACTATTTGTTTTCTCAAATCCAAGCTTCGAGCTAAAATTTATGGCTCGGGTAAGTTTGGATTGTTTTACCCAAATTTATCCTTGTATGTTGCAGGTGCCTTATTTCTCTTCTTGCGGATTTTTACATACCCAAATCCTAAATATGGCTATATGGTTGTCTTCTATGGATCATAATATTTCCATATACTACTTATGTTCCCCAAATGGACATTTGAGCAAGGAGTTATGCCCTCTGGAAGTAATCTGGTGTCAAAAATTTACCCTTATTGTTTTGGTTGTAACTTTCGCATACGAAATTTGTTTTGCGAATAGTTTAGCTCATTGGAAATCTATCTTCAAGCTATTTTATTTGAGTTGCAGATAGTTGTACCTTGGCACACTCTATTTTTGTGGGTTTGATTTCCTAAAAACGTCATTAAGGTCCTCAAAAATGCCCCACAAGTTAATGACCTTTAAAAACCTGAAAATTTCCTAAAACTTTGATTATTTTATTGTTTTAATAGTCTTTTAATATGATTCATTGATCCACTCTCCATCGTCCATTAGCGACCGACATTATTCCTTGGCACATACAACACTTTTCCTAACCTATCAAACTGACCATCGTTCGTTGGCATAGTCCCTTGAAAATTGCTTTGCACACAATGCTAAACCAGCCAACCCAACCATCAGTCATTGGCCATCAGAGATTTCCATTGATGAATACAAATCCTCACTAATTCAGCTGATTCTCAACCATCAACCCATCAATCATCGGTCATCCCCACCCACTGACGAAACACTTCTCTAGTTCGGCCAACCTGACCATTGGTCATCGGCCACTTATGTTGGTTGACGTGGCAACTGCTGACCTGGCATGACATGTAGATGTTGGCATGGCATGACACGTCATCCTAAGGTGTCAAATTGGCTGAAATGGAATGACACATGGATACTAACATGGCATGATATGTCATCACCCTCTTTCATTTATCGTCCATCAGTCAATTCTCTCGGACGACTCGAATACCTTATCGAATTCGACCGACATCTGACCATCGGACCATCGGTGCATTAGCCCATTGGTCATTTCTCTTGGTCTAACTTCAACTCTTCACCAAATCGATCGATACCCGACCATCGGCCCATTAGCCATCGGAAATTTCTCTTGACAACTGAGAAACACGTCGCCAAATTTGTTTGATGCTTGACCATCAACCGATCGACCCATCAGCGACTTTGGTGACCAAAACACTCTAGAAAAATTATGAACAAAATTCCAATTGATCTGGACAATCAATTTTCTTCCTTTACAAAACACTGAAAACAGATCCCGGTCATTGATTTAATCAACCTTCCAAATGGCCAATACCTCACAATTTTTTAAATTTATCAAGGTCAATCATGGTCGTTGAACTCGTGATCAAGCGTGATCTCGGCCATCAATTTATTAAACTATCTGTAACTCTGCAGCGGCCATTAAAATGTGAAATCTGACCTTGTGGGTCAAATTTAACTACGTAAACTGTTCAGTTGATGCCATTAAACACCTCAGACATTACTGAGTAATTCAAAACTTGAATTTTCCCATGAATTTGGGGATTTTCGCTATGGTTCTCCACCATTTTTCCCAAAATTCACTCAGACCAATGTCTGTAACAGTGAATTTAATAATTATCTTTGGTTCTTGGCCCATACGGGTCAAGTGTTGAACCAGTATCTATGTTACCATATTGTAATGTACCTAGCCCCTAACTGGGTCACATCGCTGCTAAAACGACCACATGAAAATTTGTTATACAAAATATAAATGTGGAAATAACACACATCATGACATTCAAACTCATGATACTCTCTATGCTACTTAAAAACATAACTTCAACTACTATAACTATGCATAGTAGCAACTAAACCACATACAACAACATTCAACCATATGAATAAATATTTGATTGCATCATTCTTCTCACAGCAAGTAGCAGTTAACCAAGATAACTTAGAGTAAATTGCACAACAATTGTATCGGCAATTAACCATGAATAAACATAGCACATAAGAACACGTATCTTATAAAATGTGAAACTTGTTGCAGAGGAGAGACGATCCTCCAAATCATAGTATTTATATGCCTTATCTCAACATAAATACACACTCGAGTTGGGGCTATGAATCTACAAGAGACGATGGTCCCTAACGCTAGCTAATATCCCCCTCTCATAATTAATTCCATTCCACCATCTTTCTTCCCCTCCACCTGCACAACCCAAGGGATGGAATCCCCCTTCACTGCTCACAGTCCCTCATTCCTTTCCACTCCCCTCCATGGTTTCCATCATAGGTTGGACATGAATTCTACTTGTTGGGACTTCAGAAATTCTACAAATACAACACAAATTCGCCCAGCAGCGAAAATGTGTGCTTCCTTGATGAATTTCTAACAAATCTCTACTCGCAGGCATGCAGCCTCTTTCTCCATTATATTACAGCTATAAAAAGCATCCAGACATTCCCGCAATAGCTACCTTCAAGCTTCAACACTCAGAACTCCATTATTGTCCAAAAAACTCCATGTAAAAATTGTTCTCCATGCAAAAACGTGAATGCATAATTCTATTCTCCTACCCCTATGAGTTTCCAATATTTCTCTTGCTTACTTGATTTGCACTCTTCCCCAAACTGATTATACTCAACCCCCATGCTCTCAATAATTATGGGAAGTGACTCTCACACCAACCATCTTACATGAATTCAATGATTGGGCTCTATCACACTCAACAACTAATGGAAGGTTCATGGTAAGGATAATTTAGAAGGAAACAAGAAATGGGTTTTTGGTTTAATAGATATGGGTAAACTCTCCCCCTTGCACCCCTTCCCTCTCTTGTGGATACTTAGCCCCCAAATATCTTTCTATGTCCATATGCAATTGGAAATACATTTTATCCATTACATTCAATTTACATCATTTACATATTACATTGTTTTAGATCTCGGCCACATACTACATTTACAATATACATCGCTAGTTTGGGGTTTGAAAATGGGGATGTCACAATAAGAACATATACAATGACCTCCTCAAGTGGATATGCTCATCATCATCATCATGGAAAGGAGTGTAATAGATGCCTCAAATAGTGAAGCGGTCAAGTGGATTGTGCCAAATCATCAAGCTCAAGCTCCAAGGTATAACCAACCTCAAACACTAAGAAACAAAACCCTCCAAGTGGCACATGTGACTCTAAAGTGTAACCACATTGTTGGCACAGAGGTAGACCCAGGGTTCAATGCTTCAGAAATGCACCAAAAAAACCCTAACTAACAGCCCTTTCGGCAACACTTGCGAATCAGATGAAGTCTCACCCGAGGTATAGGCGAGGGTGGTTGCAGGACTCTAGTGTCTGCAAACTTAGTTGGGACACAGATCTGTGATTGTAACACCTTAACAGAGAACTTAGTGGTTATAGTTAATTATTATTTAACCTTTGTTTATAGCGCAGATAAACCCTAATTACAGAGCAGCACAGTATTCATCCAGATCTAATATATTCAAGCACTAAGCATATCAACATAGATCAGATCTAGCATCTTATTCACATCATTAGGAACTAAGATATCATATTCATCTAAGCATACATCATTGCACTAAGCAGTAATCATATAAACAATAAAACATTCACAATGCACAAAGCAACCACAACACAGGATATACGTGGTTCACCCCCAACCTGGGGCTACTTCCACCAACTCTTCTCTTCTTTATTATCTTCGGTCAAGCTTCTTACAGGCACATAGCATCAAGATCCTACTCAGCAGAAGACAGGAGATATGCATGCACCTCGCCAGATCCTCCTTCCCTAAGCTAGGTTACAACACAACACCTTTACACAATTTCTACAGTCACTTGCACTTAGCCTTCCAAGTTTCACACAGTATGCACAAAGCATGTACAACTATCACTTGCACTTAGCACATCCTCACACATATGTCTATATCATCCTTTGCGCCTCTTCTTACATCGCCTAGAAATCTATTTATACATTACAAAATGAGAATAAACATGGGTAAACCCATGGACCGACATCCCCATACCCGTTACATAAGCCCAAAACCCAAAAATCCCTAAAAAGGGGACGAGATTCCGCGATCTCTGCTTCGACTTGTGCTTCGCCTTAGACAGCCTGTCGAAGTCCCAAAATAAGTCAAACATGACCAAGGATCTCCAAAAATTCATCAAGGCCCAACAGGCCCCCAACACTCACCTGTGACTCATCCCGAGTCACTCTACTTTGGTTAGTTCTTCCTCAAAATCCTCAATCTTGGCTCGAGCTGCTTTGACTTGTTGCTGCGCCAAGGCCTCCTGCTCGGCGAACTCCTTAAGAACTGCCTCATTCATAGGTCCTTCCAATAATTTCTCAACTGTAGTGACTACTTGGTCTAGTTCTTCTCCTCGTCCTTCAATCTCCTCAAACAATTGACAAGATGCATCCTGGACTGGCTGGAGCCTCTGAGTCACTTCCATGACTTTGCTTTGTATGGCTTGGACTTGTTGTTGAACAATGCATTGTTCCTGTGATCTTTTCATTCTTTCAACTGCAGACAAGAGATTCAACTGTGCATGTATCATTGTTGCTTGTTGCTTTGCCTCCTAGAGTTGGGACTTCAGTGTCTTTAGTTCAAGGTCTTCATTAATTCGTTCATAATTTTGTGCACTGCGATCACTGAGCTATTTAAATTCCATGGCGAAGGTCTTGATTCTCTCAACTGAGCTCCAGGAAGTGACTTCTCTTTGGTCTCGTACATCCTGTGGAGTGCTTGGCACTGACTGCATCTCTAGATCTGTTATTCTCTATTGAAGTTGTTGAATGGATTCAGCGAGCTTCACTACTTGATTCTCTACTGGGTCTTCCTTATTTTTCTCTAATCCTGTCATAGAGCGGAGTGCTCTGTTGACTTCTTCTTTTACTCCAACCTGCTCGGCGAGAAGTTGTTCCTTATCTCGATGGATTTGTTCTTTCTCTTCTTTGAATTTTGACTGGAGGGAAGCCTTCTCCTATTGTGCAATCCTGCATTTCTCTATTACTTCCTCTTGTGCTTGCTTCAGGGCCACTGTGGCCTGTTCTTTTTCTTCTTGTGCGCGACGAAGGTGAGCTTCAGTTGCATCAACTATTCTACAAAGTTGGGTAGGCTCATCTCCCAAATCTAGTTCTTATAATGGTGGGGTCATAGTGGACACTACGTGGCTGGAGTGAAGGGCCTGTTGTACCCCTCTGAGTTCTGCCTCAATTCTATTATACATGGCTTCTTGTTCGGCTTCAATTTTCTGCAAGAGGTCCTACGAGGCGTCTGATACAGTTGTGATGATGAATTCGAAGTCATTGAGAGTGAGTATAGTCTGCAACTTAGTCTTAGTAGTTTTTGACTTCTTCCGAGAAGTAGATTTCATGGGGGAAACGTTCATTTTCTTAGATGGATCAATCTCATCAATGGGATCCTAAGGCGGTGTTACTTCCCCTTACTTTTGTTGATCTTCTTTCCTATTATTCTCTTCTTTATCTACTTCATTGTTACCTCCTCCTCTAGGTGATTTTGAAGTGTTTTCTTCTGATGCACTGCTCAGGTCTTGTACCTCTTTTATCTTCTTCCTTCTCTTGGTTCCAGTTGTGTCATGTGCTTCGCGAGTGGCCTCCAAGATTTCAATTTGTTCAAGATCGGACAATTTTGTGGGGTCAAACGAGATAAATATATCTGATGACCAATCCTTAGATATCTCTTCTAGGTCCTCTTCTGTGAGATTATAGTATTCCTGAATCTCTTCTGTACTCTCGTCTGCACGCGCAGTGATGTAAATGAAGTGTCAATCTACGCGAAACTTCATAAGTGGATTGAATCGGTGTAGAGTGTTCGATGTCATATGAGGGACAGTTTCAATAGCCCTCTTTAACTGGAGATAGTATATATGGAATACCACGTTCGACTGCCACTATTTTCCCATATCGCTCGAATACCATAGCATAGTGAACTTTGCAGCGAGCAGCTAGAACTGCTCAATGTCGGGGAAGGTCACACCTTCCGACATCTCCCAAGATGTAAACATGATGAGGATCAGGAACCAGCTAAAGTGGAACTCATAGCCTTGATCCTGAGCTTTGCAGAAATCCAATTCTAACTGGTTGACTAAGTACTTTTCCCAATTCATCTAGAGTCCTTCCATGCATTTTCCAGTGAGGTTAGCAATGAACCCTATGACCTGTGTAGGTATTTTCTTTCTCACTAGCTTCCTTGTGATCATCTGGCAGGCCATGCGCACTGCGCCATTCTATATGGAAGCTACCTTGTAGCCTCACGTCCCATTTTCTACATCTCCATATGTATCTTTAATCATATGTGCCAGTGCGCGGCCTGCAGCCTTCCCTGGGTAGAAGTCTTGCAAGTCTGGTCCCTACATGCACAATCCAGTGATCCTATGGATTGACATTGGGTCAATGGTGATGCATCTGTCTAGCCGCAAATATCCGCCATGGTAGCATGACAACAGGAGCTTAACGCACGTGTTAACTTCCTGGTGCCTTCCAAAAGGTGGTATCTTCATTATGTTCAGGACAGTGGACTATGCAAGGTTCATAGTCCATGGTTGAGGGATTATCCTCGAGTTCTTCCCCTTCGTCCTAGTCAAGTACCTATGAGGGGAAAACATGTTGTGGTTCTTGTGATCCCCTAGGTTGAAGTCACTGAATTTTAATAGCATGATCTTGTCTAGCTTGGTTCAAACTACAAGTATCCCCTTCGAGAGGTACGCAGTAACTAGGGTATAATTGAAGTCCCTTGGGACACTGTCATGACTCACCGCATTGGCCAGGGGTGGGATGTAGTCGGGTAGGATAGAAGGGATCAACTTCACATTCGTCAAGTCATCTCGATGCTTGGTTATTTTCTCAGTTGCAGCTCGGGATGGTCCAGATCCACAAGCAGTCGACGAAGAGGCTTGCACTCCTCTCATCGATGAATCTTGAATCCCTGCGAACATTACTTTTTCGGCCATTAAATCGATTAGAAATTATTCAACCAACTTATTTATGGCATTGAGTTCTTCTGACATGCACACTCTCAATCGGATAACTCAGGTCGATGAATGAATGCTCAATGTAATAGAACAAGTGTCAATCTCAGTAAACACAGTGCAATAGAAATGAGTTCTCTCATTGGTGCAGATACAATTTGCAAAAGTATTCTCGGTGCAACAGTCAACAGAATAAGTAGACAACAGTGTAACGGATCTCTCCAATGGGTGAGAATCCTTCATCAATGCAATTTTGTCTATTACGGCGCAGTCCCAATAGTCTGATGATGAGCTTTCTGGTCATAATTGTTGTTCTAACCGTTCAGGAGCGTTGGTCTAACGGTCATAATTCCTCCAACAGTCATATCGATCCACCATGGTGAAGTGCCACTTTGCGTTGTTCCGATATCCTGACAAAGTTCCAGTTTTTCAAACCTTCCTTCTGCGAAGTTCCCTCTTGTAAATTTTCTATCTTTTCTCTCTTCTTACTGAGCTTTCTAGCCTTTTTCCCTATGATCTGCATCTTGGTATTCCTCTTTCCATTCTGATTCTTATTTGTACTCAACATAGTAACTTCGCGTTGTTGAGATTCTTTCATAGGGTTAGAGAGTAGTACTTCTTCTCTGTCTGAGGTAAGTTCTCTGCTCTTTTGTACAAACAGATATTGTAAGTCTTCCTGGGTTCTTTCATCATCGACATCTGGATAGCTGGTCCTTAATAACTTTGACTAGTCCTCTTGTTCTTTTAGTAAATGTGTTATCCTCTTTGTCATGAAGTCTCTTAGTTCTTGTTTATTCTATTCTAGGGATTCCTCTTCTTTTCTTATGGTCTGATCCTTCTCAATCCAAGTTTTTCCTAGTAACATAGCAAATGGGGCGTTGCTCTCAATAAATTTAACAACCTCAAAATCTTCCTTTTTCAAAGTTCCATGAGCACTCATAGATATATGGGTAATTCTTCCACATAGGGTTATCATCTTTCCTCTAAATAATCATATTCCTCCTATTGAAGGACTCATAGTAGGCTCTCCTAAAATTTCCCAGGTTCTTTCTATCATGATATTCACCTGTGTTTCCTCATCCAGAACACAGTCAATTTCGAAGTCTCCTATTCTTGTTTCTATGCACTCTTTTTCTTTGAAGATATCTGATAAGTTGATATTTATGTGATCATTCAGGGTTTCTTTCATTCGTAGTAATACAGTCTCTGATTGTTTCTGGGGTTCTGTCATGGCCTTAGTTTCTTGGCCTTCCTCAGGGTTTTCTGGTCTCATGTTCATTCTTTCAATATTAGCAATCATTCTAGGGAAATCCAAAACTTTATGGTCCATATCTTTACAACAAAGGAAAGTAGGACCTCTACTAGGGAATTCCTTAGCAATATGCCCCGGTCTTCTGCAACTATAGCAAAGATTCAATCCTCTCTTTCTCTTGAACGATCCCCAACCTTTCTTGTACTGTGTACTAGGATCATAGTAACTAACCTACAAAAAAATATTTCTAGGATCCTACATCCATTTGGTAGTCCAAACATTATTTCTATGCATAGGAATAAGATGCCTTTCATTATTTATATCAGATCTATTCATATCAAATCTTATTTCTTCTAATTATGCCCTAGTTTTCAAGCTAGGACGAAATTTATCAAACATACCTAGATCCATACTTTTGAAACAAAAATTTCCACTTATCTTACTTTTATCAAAGCACAAATCTTTCATATCTTACCTCTTTAATAAAAAAGTTTCACTGATCTTACCTCTTTTCTTCAGATCTGCCTCCTTTCTTAGCACAGAGCTTCGCAGTCAAGTAGAATACTATGCACTAGGGCAACAGATCTATGCACAGATCTTTCTCTTTTCTTCAGTTCCCATCAATCACAGTTTCAGGTCCCGACAACGAAACCATTTGTTGGAACAGGGGAATACCCAGGGTTCAACGCTTCAACAATACACCAACAAAACCATAACTACCGGCCCTTTCGGAAACACCTGTGAAGAAGATGAAGTCTCACCTGAGGTAGAGGTAGGGGTGGTTGCAAGACTCTAGTGTCTACAACCTTAGCTGGGACATGGATCTGTGATTGTAACACCTTAACATAGAACTTAGCATTTATAGTTCATTAGTATTTAACCTTTGTTTACAGCGCAGATAAACCCTAATTATAGATCAACGAAATATTCATCCAGATCTAATATATTCAAGAACTAAGCATATCAACATAGATCATATCTATCATATTATTCACATCATTAGGCACTAAGCTATCATATTCATCTAAGAATACATCGTTACACTAAGCAGTAATCATATAAACAGTGCAACATTCACAATGCTTAAAGAAACCACAACACAGGATATATGTGGTTCACCCCCATCCTGGGTCTATGTCCACCAACTCTTCTCTTCTTTATTATCTTCGGTCAAGCTTCTTACATGCACATAGCATCAAGATCCTGCTCCACAGAAGACAAGAGATCTATGCGCACCTCACCAAAACCTCCTTCCCTGAGCTAGGTTATAGCACAACGCCTTTACACAATTTATACAGTCGCTTGCACTTAGCCTTGCAAGCTTCACACAGTATGCACAAATCATGTACAACTATCACTTGCACTTAGCACATCATCATAGAGATGTCTATATCATCCTTCACGCCTCTTCTTACATCGCCTAGACATCTATTTATACATTACAAAATGGGCCTAAACATGGGTAAACCCATGGGCCGACATCCCCATACCTGTTACATAAGTCCAAAACCCAAAAATCCCTAAAAAGGGGTCGAGATTCTGCGATCTCTGCTTCGACTTGTGCTCCACCTTCGACAACCTATTGAAGTCCCAAAATAGGTCAAACCTGACGAAGGATATCCAAAACTTGGTCAAGGGCCAACACACATATATAGATCAAGGTATATGAAGTGGATCTCAATATAGGAGGTTGGCTACCATATAATATACATGATAAACCAAGGGCCAAGTCATCAAAGACCCCAATATCCTCCACATGTGTGCAACAACCACCATCCAATGGTAAGATAACCTCGATCCATGATATATACATCCACGTGTGAAAAAAGGGAGTGCTTTATGAGAATGAAGTGCATAGTTGTCATAAAGTGCAATATTGACCTCAAAACATAACCAAGAAGCCAAGCACTCTAGCACTAGAGTCCATATGTGCAACAATAAGTGGGTTGGCCCCTCCAACCATAGCATGAAATCCTAAAAAACCATGAGAGAGTAGAGCGCTCCATAAGATTAAGTGTCTATCTCATCAAGCATCACCATAAGACTATAATAGACACCTCAAACCCTAGGTAACCCTCATTAATAGGTGCCACATCATCAATCCTCATACAAAGGCTGAAAATCAGTTGAATGTTGTGTCAAATGTTGAAATCCATGATAGAGTGGAATGCTCCCTAAGAATGAGTGTCTATGTTATCATACATCACCATAAGGTTATGATGAACACATCAAACCCTAGGATGCCTTCACCAAGAAGTATGATGCCATCAACCATGCCAATGTTAGCCTCAAACCCTATCTTGCTCCATCATGAATTCCAAATGTACAAGAGGGTGATGACTCTCCAAGAACAGTTTTCCATCGCATCATATCATGTATCATTGTAGGAGCACGATAGACATCTCAAGTACTTGGGAATTTCATCACAAGCATCAAGTAGCATGCATGCGATCTAAGTGGATAAAATATGGGTGCTCCATAAAATTATTTGTCTATATCATTAAGAAACATTCCAGGAACACAATAGACATAAAATACTAGAGCACTCCTCCACAAAGTCATGTCTCTTCATGTCAATGTTATGACCAAGCCTCCATACAAATATGCAAGGAACAATACCATGAAACAAGGAACTAGTACCATCATGAAGAAATGTGATCCAAAATGCATGAAGATAACCAATAGATGGGCCATCCTATCATAGAACCATGGAGTATATCACCACTATCCATCAAGTGTGACCATGAAGAAAGCAACATGAACCAAGGAAATCCATCACATAATCCACTGAATCAATATCTCATGCAACATCATGGTGAAGTGAAAATATCAAAGATATGTCCAACCAAGATGTATTATGAGACAAAAAGGAAACATGTGTGGAGTTTCTTTAACCAAGATGTATTATCTCCAAGAAATAATATAAGGTGTGTATCTTTAGTCCATCATCATCCTTGTAAGTTATCCCCGAAAATCTGTCATGTGATGCAAATCACACACTTACCTCTCATGCAATATGAGGTGTAATAGTTGGCCCCAACTTGGGGACATGATCTTTAGAGAAGAGTGCATGAGAACCTCAAAATATTGGTGCATGTTGAGAGGACTCTCCCAACAAATGAAATACAATTGTGTGGCAAGATAGATCCACATCACATCCCTAAACACCACATCCAAATGTCCATATTGTTTATTAGATCAAAATTGGTTTTACAAGAAATAAAGGCATAAGACAACAATGCCAAACATGAAATGAAAGCTAATGCTCATGCTAGAGAGATTATTCCTCATACCATGCTCTACTTCGCATATAAAATGAAAGTTCTAAGTGTAATCATACAACCAATGGATCCATGTGTTCATCTCATTGATGTTGAAACTTCTTCCCTTGTGTTTTGTCCTTAAAAAAAAAAGGAAATACTCATCACTAAGTACACATGAACAGAAACATATATGATATGATGGCTACAATAAGAAATTACATCATGTACATACTAGCCAATATTCCATGTCAATCCAATGTTGAAGAGGGTTGATATAAGGTCCTAAAAATGCATGTGATAGCTCCTTATCAACTTACAAAAAGTCTTTAGTATGTCTCTCCAAAGACAAATATGCATACAAATCATCACTTACACCTTCAAGCAAGTGAGGTGTGGACAGATCCAACACTAATACATCTTCCAACAAGCATGAAATTATGAATACAAAATTCAAATCCAAAGAAAATTTCTTGTTTACAAACCAAGGCTTGTTACCCAAATATGGATGGCTGGAAATTACTATTACAAATCTGAACTTGAAATAGTTTTGTCCTAAGTAAATTCCATCACTAACCATCCATTTCCAACCACATCTTCATATGAAAATAAACAGAATTCAGGAAATAACAAGGACTGGAAATTTTTTGCACTTTTTATACCCCGAATCTGAAAAAAAAAGGTTCAAGTCATTTATGGCAGAAAATGCTTGAAAATATTATGAATTTTGGATGTCACAAACATGACCAAAGAGCCGTCCCTGAGGTGTAGGACAGTCGGTGATGGAGTGTGTTTTTAAGCCACTCCGTGTTGTTAAAGTCATCGGTTCGAAACCTGCGGGGACAAAAAATCCAACCATGTTAAGGGTTGGTGTGGCTCAGGCCGGGTGCGATCCCCGGGTGATTTTGACAGCTTAGATGCCCCTAAGTCACGGTTTATCAAGCCACAGGTTAATTGCATAGCCAACAGGTCCCGCACAAATTAACAAAAAAAAAAACATGACCAAAGAGCCGAAATAAATCTGAAGTGCATGAGGGGAAACAAGTCTGGAAAATTTTTGAACTTGACCCATGTTTATCAACACAAGGCTGCAAAATAACTACATATTTATGAGCCCAAAAATGCTCTACATGATCTCCAAAATCTGCATCATTATTGTTCATACATGGTTGGAAATGATCAGGAAAATTTTCTGAATTTTTATCTACTATATTAGGTTTTCCAAGGGCTTCAAAATCTACACTTCTTCACTAGATGTATCATAGATGGGATCTTAAAAATATCCTATAATCCTTTAATATATTTCCTCCTCATAATGAGTCCCAATGTTTGAGTAATAACTTCCAAAAATCTGCAAGTGAATAAATTATTTTCTCACGAAGATCATAAAACCAATATATTGCCTTGCCCTCCAAGGTACATAGAAAATTCTTTATCCAAACATATTCATAAACAATATGAGACTTTATTATGACCTTAATGAAAGATACAAAATGTGATAAAGCTAAATCATGATGTCCATAAAAGAATCTAGTGGAATCAAGAAAATCTGAATCATAACCTTCACATGGAGCCCCCAGAATTCTCAAGAGACCAAGTGGAGTAAACATCCAATGCAAGCCTTCTAGTTCTCCCATGCTTCAATTATTCAAATTGGAAAATAAAATCTGCAAAACATCTTCATACCTTATACCAAAATGAAGTGGATTCACCAAGGTGAACCTTGAAATGCCTTCACAATGTTACTTGTTCCACCATACAAACAACAAGTCTTCAAAATCTGCAAGGAAAATGGATTCTTCCCTTCGTGGAGTCATCAGATGACTAAAATATATTCAAGTAAAACCCCCATCAAATAATGTAGTTGATCTATAAATATCTGAAAAATGGACTTTGTCCCTGGCAACGGGACCAAAAATGTTACCTCCCGGGTTCTCACTTGGTGCAAACGTTGCTAAGCACACATTGTGAAACCCCAAGGGAAACTTATGCAAGCTACCCATTGTCACCTCAGTAGCATTGCCTTTCTCACTTTAGACTAGGTGAATGTTATCCTAAGAATTAATCTCAATGTGTGTAGTATACCGTGGGAGTAAGAGAGAGCTTAACAACATAAAGCCAAAAAAGAAAAAATGTTTTTGAGATTTATAAATTTTGGGGTCGTGGATGAAAGAGAAGATCAATGCCTTATTTGTTTGGGATATGGGGTCATGCATGCAACTTCATGGGGTTATTCTTTATGAAATATTAGGGGCTATAAGCAACCAAGGTGATGTTCCCTATCGCAGCCCTAATTTGGTTACTAGAATCACAATTTTAATGGGGAAGAGGGTCTATCTAAGATCCACTTATCAAGACAACACTGAGGGTGGCCTCTACCAATGATTATCTACAAATGCAATGATTTAACGAGATAAAATGCATAATTTTTTCCTCTTGAAAGTAAGCAACACAATAAGAATTAAGGAGTACCTAACCTTCTCCAATGTAGCAACATTGCTCCTCTATGGCACGTGTGTTGACTCTCACATTCATAAATCTACAAACAAAGATTCCAATGGTGTGCCTAGAAAAATATGCCACATAAACAAAGTTGTACATACATTACACAATTTTTTTACAAAAATAAGATAGTTATATTTCATAGCTTGGGAGACCTTTCACTCACACATTACAAATGGAGAGGTCAAACCCTTATATAGGTTTCAACTCTATTTCCTTTTACAATAAATTATTATTTGTTTTCCTATATCCATTAGTCCTCCAAGGAATAACAATAAAATATCCCTCTCAACAACTTGATTTTTGAAAGAAGTAAAAAGTTTGTTGAGATCCACAATTTCCTCCAAGAGGTTACAATAAAATACTCAAAGAAACAAATACCCGTGTAACTAACTCCAATAGACAAGTCAAACTGTAATAAAATAGTGAAGTTAGTTACAACCATATCCAAAAATAAAACAATATAGTGGAGTGCCTCTTTTGGTTGAGGGACAGACCATGTAGAAACCTCCAAAAATAGTATATAGATCTCTATCCACATGTGCATCCTCCAAGATGTGTCACACGTGTGAGTCCAAGTCTCAATGGTAGGTCATCCTCAATAAATGGCATGGACATGTGTACCAAATGACTTCCATAAGTGGAAAAATCAAATTGATCCTCAAGATATGTGTTAGATAACCATTCCATCCACATGTGTGGCCTCCATGACTAAATCGTTGCATGAAGAATGTGCAAATAGATCACCATGTTGTTGATTTCTAATCCCAGCACCTAGGTAAATTGTTTACTAGTGATTTCCTTGTTGTAAATCAGATTAGTGTTATTTTTTGTAGCTCGGAGGTACTTTTGCATTGGCGGTGCCCAACATGAAAAAGTGACGAGAAAATGTCTCTCTTAAGTGACTTTATAAAGTGATTTTATAAAGTGCAGTTAGGGTCTTTTAATATTTAATGGGTAAAAGTGACTTTATGAAGCTTGGGTCATTTAAGCGATTTAAGTGAACTCAATGGAAGATTAAGTCACGACCATTGATCTCAAGAGGGGAAGATCTAATCTTGACTGAATATCTCTTTGGAGATCTAGGGTTAGGGTAGTTACTCATTAATGAGTGAATAAAGGCAGTATTTGAGGGAGACAAGGCGCACTTTTAAAGGAGAGGTTGAGAGGGAAAGTGAAGAATCACATTTTTCCAAGAGATTTTGAGCTGAGGAAAATAGAGGAGCAGCAAAGAAGGATTGGCAAGATTTCCAAGGAGAATAGGAGGAATGCATCCCAAAAAACTCATCATTTTATGATAGCAATACCGTACAACAATAAAGTATTCCATACAATATGGATTTAGCATTCATACAATTGTTTTCAATACACAGAAATCAAGGCAAGAGATAAAGGGCACAATTTTTTAGGCATTTGTTGTAGGAAGAATCCGTACAGTCCATACTGAAAGTACAAGAGAGATCTGACACATTTTTCAAGGAAAATTTTGGAGTTGTTGTTGACTTTATAGGGCCATATAGGTCGTACAACAATGACACATTTTTCAAGACAAATTTGGCACTATTTTTTAGGAGGATATTGTGCTTGGAGAGTGAGATAAGTACTGTCATTATTTGTTGAAAAATATTGTTGTTGTAAACTCAAAAATTTTCCTGCGAGCTCAATAAAAAGAATCTCTCCTTGGTTGGTTTTCCCTTCAGGTATTTTTTTAGGGGCATTGCCAAGAAATTTTTTGTGTCAAATATGAGTGAATGTTGTAAACTATTCATTTAATTTTTGCTGCTAATTTTCAGTTTTCTTAGTCGATGTATTTATACTCATAAAGTACATTAGAATGTTGATAAGTTTACTGCATTACTGTTGAAGTTATTGGAGGTTGAAATCTAGGTTTGACTAAGTGTGTGAAGTAAGTCACGGTTATTTTATATTTTAACATGGTATCAGATCTTGGGCTCTAAGGTTCAGTGGAAATATTTTGGCACTTGGATAGAAGAGATTTGCAGGGGTTTTTTCTCGAAAGAAGAAGGGAAAGTAACGGTCTTTATCAGTTAGACAAGGATGACTTCCAGTCTCAGGTATGAGGACAGGTTGGAGAGGATCTCCATATACCTACAGTGGAATGTGAGGATTGCAGATATTCCCAGGAAGAACAAGTTGTGGGCGTTTGTGAGTACCACAGTGGCAGTGCCTTCGTCATATCCCATTGCCTTAGACATCCATGAGGTGAAGGAAGTAAGGGAATAGAGGATAATCTTGGATGAAGTGAGAGACTAGTTGATTCCACATTTGGATGAGAAGATGACAACCAAGGAGATGTGGGATGCACTAACAAAATTTTATGAGAATGAGAATTATAATAGGAATATGTCCCTGAGGGACAACCTCCATAGCACTAGGATGGCCAAGGGAAAGAGTGTGGCCTCCTATCTCACACTACTTAGACAGGTGAAGGATGAGTTGGCATCTATAGGGGAGATTATTCCAAACTCGGAGTTGGTATGCATAGCCTTGAAGGGCTTCACCAAAGAGTGAGATTTTTTCATGAAGTGCATGGTGGAGAGAGAGAATCTCCCAGATTGGAGCAGACTATGGGATGAATTTACTCAGGAGGAGATCTGGGAGGGTTCTTAGAGTAGATATTAGGATAAGGCAAAGGGTGGTGCAGACAAGAAGAATGTTGCTCTTGTATGAAAGAGTAAATACAAGAAGAAATATATGAGCAAAGTGAAATTCTTTTCATGTCACAAGATTGACCACTATGCTAGTCAATGTCCGAACAAGAAGAAGAAGAAGCAGGAGCCGGAGGTATCAGCATCAACTGAGGTTGTTAAGTTCACTGAGAAATTTGAGAGGGAATTTTCCTTGATGACTGGTATTTCAAGCAATGGTAGTGCAGAGTTTGGGGGCATTGGAGTGTGGTTTGTGGATGGTGGTGCATCTCAGCATATGACAGGAATGAGTCCCGTTCCTCAATTTTTCAAAGATAGACTCAGATTGTTATGTGGGTTGTGGGACTAGCACCAGACTTGCAGTGAAAGGGGTTGGAAGCGTGAGATTCTAGCTAGAGTCGTGAGGTTTTTTGGAATTGTCCGAGGTGTTGTTTGTTCCAAAGATGCCAGTAAATTTACCCTCAGTGTCAGCTTTGGAGGTTGATGGATTTGGATTTGTGTTCTTTCGTGGATTGGTGTTTTTATATCCAAAGGGAGCTAGTCTAGACACAATAGTATTTATTGGTGTTATCACATGAAGTTGTCATGGGTCGTATGTAGTTTTGCAGGCAAACCAAGTCCTTTGTTTGCACAGGGAAAAACCATGAGAGAAATGCAGCATTCAGAGCCATCCAATTTGATCTTGAAATACAAGCAGGCAGGTTTGATTTTCAACAGCAGAGATCCCATGTATAGTTCATATCAGTCGTTAGATTGAGCAAAGTATAAGTCACAACCATCATATCTCATTGGAGAGAGATCGACCGTGGGGAGGCATTGCGGGGATCGAAAAGAAAATTAAAGTTTTTGCAAGCTGTGAGCCCACAATCACTCAGGATCGTTGATCTTGCTAGATCAATATATCAACGGTGCATATCGATCCCACTACGAACGAGCATCTTTGCATTGTGGGGATCAGGGAGGAAATTAAAGTTTGTGCAATTGGTGAGCCTGCAATCACTCGTGGTCATTGATCTTCAATCAACGGACATGTGTCCATCGATCTTGCACTCCATGAGGAAGCAAGAAAAAGCTGAGTGAGTACAGGAATCCCAAAGGCCCGAGGTCCTGAAGTAAATTTGAACCATTGAATGTTGAGGACGCGTGTCGACAAATCTAACACTTCAAAGGATTGCACAAGCAAGTAGAAGAAAAATTCCCAAAGCCTGAACTCCTGGAGTGAATATCGGACGTCCAAAACAAGAGGACATGTGGAGGCATATCTCTCACTTGGGAGATACAATGCTTTGGAGGATTGTAAGAGCTATGCATTGAAAAGGCCTGAAGCCCGAAATCTTAAAGTAATTGTGGACCGTTGATCTCAAATCAACAAGAATCGTTGGTCTTTGCAGCAATATCACCGGAAGGCACAAAGTCCTGAAGTAACGTTAGGATGACACGTCGCTTTGGGCCCTACCACTCCACGGGTTTTTTTCAGATCAACACATGGTGCTCATCCATCACTAGTTGTGACATTATATAGCATCAGGCCACCACGTTAGATTCGAGAGATTGTCCTCCGGGAGATATTCTTGCTCGACATTCAAATCTCTCAAGAGCCAAAATTGGCTCCATCTCTAAGCATGGTTTAAATGGATTCTGGAGTTGGCATACGGATAAATTTTAGCGACGGCACTAAAATGGCAAGGCTTCCAAGATCACGGATTTGCATTAGATTGACGGCCACACTTCATTTCGGGGACGGAACATGCTTGGATGATAAAATTCTAGAGCATTCCTGCAATTGAAACCACGATATAGCTAAAGAGGTATGTGTAAGTTGGTAGTGGATTGCAGGGGCCAAAGCAGTGTGGACCCAAACCACCCTTGGCAGATTTCGAAATCACATGCTTATATGGGGTTGGATGGTTGAGAAGAGCTCCCTTTTGTAATATTTTGACTAAGCAGAGTTGTTCTCTAGTTATGTATGAGACTTGAGACACCCTTTACCGATGAGGTGCTAGAACAGGTTGCGAGGAAGGAAGCATACTCATTCACAGACGGATTTTCAGGATACCATCAAGTCAGGATTGTTGAAGAAGATAAAGTAAATACCATGTTCATTACAAAATGGGGATCTTTTGCATACAATGTAATGCCATTTGTTTTAAAGAATGCCCTTGTAGTTTTCTCTGGGATTGTGATAGAAACCTTTAGAGAATTCATTCACAAATTTATAGAATTCTATATGGATGATTATACAATATATATCCTTCTTAAGAAACATGTAGCATTGCTAAGGATAATGTTTGATAGATGCAGAGAATTGTAAATCTCATTAAATCTCAGAAAGTGTATCTTCTGTGTGCCACATGGAAATCTGTTGGGCCACATAGTCTGTCAAGAAGGAGTATTGGTAGGCCCAACCAAAGTTGCAGTCATTGTGAATATGACACCACCTAGGAGTGATAAACAGTTGGCTCCACACTAGGACACATAGGTTACTACCGCAGGTTCATTCGAAGACATGCCAACATTATTGCACCTCTGGAAAACCTCCTGAAAAAGGATGAACCATTCAAATGGACTCTTGAATGTGATAAATCAATTGAGATACTTAAGGAGAAACTTATTACAGCATCGATTCTAATATTCCCAAACTGGGAAAGGGAATTTCACGTCCATGTAGATGCTTCTGGAATTTCCTTAGGAGCTATCTTAACGCAACCTGGAGATGGAGCTATGGATCACCCTATCTATTTTGCGATTCAAAAGTTGTCACAAGCAGAACTAAACTACACAACAACAAAAAGGGAAGGCTTAGCAATGATTTATTCTTTACATAAATTTAGGCATTATCTATTAGGATCTCACTTCAAATTCTTTACTGATCATTTCGCACTGAAATACCTAGTTAATAAACCTCTATTGGAAGGGATAATTTGTATATGGTTGTTGTTATTTCAAGAATTTTTCTTTGAAGTCATCATCAAGACGGGACGATGCAACGTCGGACCCGACCATCTATCCAGGCTAGAGTCAGGAGAAAGTGGCAGAGTAGTGGATGACCAGCTCCCAAATGCAAACTTGTTCAGGATTGAGGCCATACCGGAATATCTGGAGGACATAGCAATCTTTCTCAGTACAGGGGCCTGTCCTGAAACATATTATACAACCCATAAATGTCATATGGTCATTAGAGAATCAGACTACCAGCTGATCGTTGGACAATTGTATAAACTAGAACTAGACAGCATCCTCAGATGATGTGTCCTAGATCATGAAAGGAAGGACATACTTTGGGAATTCCATAGTGGAATCACATGAGGCCACGTAGGAGGAAAGTCCATGGCACAGAAAGTTCTACAGGTAGGAATTTGGTGGGATTGCAGGTAGGCCATGGCACAGTAAGTTGGTAGTGGATTGGAGGGGCCAAAGTAGTGTGGACCCAAACCGCCCTTGGAAGATTTCGAAATCACATGCTTATATGGGGTCGGATGGTTGAGAAGAGCTCCCTTTTGTAATATTTTGACTAAGCAGAGTTGTTCTCTAGTTATGTATGAGACTTGGGACATTTTCATTAATAAAAGTCAGTTTCATTTCGCCATCTTGTTTCCTCTCACTTTGAAATTCTCATTATTGGATGATCCATATGAGATTTTGTGGTTGTGTTATAATGGATGTTTGATTATAATGTTGCTATGAATGTTTTTCAATGTTTTAAAATTTAAGTTTCAAGATATTCTTTTGACTGAGTTTTTCTTCACCTAGCTGCTTGAAGGCCTGATGATTATAGCAAACCTATCCCCCTTCCTCATTAAGTATTCCTTCTATTCACCTTTATCCTTAAACCACTGATCGAAGTTAATCAAAACCTCATTTTCTTATGCATGCTAGCCCAGATTTGTGTGTTAAAACATTCTTGTGTTGAGTTTTGTCCATCTGACCTATCATCATTAATTTACATTCAGAAACCTTTATGATGGGTACTGGGATTATCCTCTTGATATCTGAGGTTGATTCTTAGTGCTAACATTCTTGGTGTCATTGTCGAGGAACTAATTGAATACATTTCCCTAGGATTGAACGACAAACCATATTGATTGTGAAGGTGCATTAGGATTCAGTACATTAAAGATTGCAGCTTGCACCTGGTGACTCCACTATTTCAGTTGTGGCTCCCAAAGGAAGACAGATGAGGTATACTCCACATCTACCTCTGGAAACACCTGAATTCAACCCAAAGAAGATTGTCAATAAAGGAAAGGCTTCTCAAGAAGGCTTTTCAGTTATTTTACCAAGTATTGTTGCTCATTACATGATTCTGCTTTTAAAACTACAGTAGCCATATACAATTCTCCTCTTCTACCTTCTGTTGAAGTTTGTAAAGGTTTGGATTTTTAAATTTTTCTCGTTGAATAGTCTTATTTTATCCCCAAATTGAAAGAAGAAAATTTTGAAGCCCTTGCTTCTCCTGATGTTGTAAGTTGGTTCAGGCTTGAGAATCTTGAATATTTTCCTACTTTGGGATTTCCTACTCCTCCTTTCAAAGATGTTGTGACTCAATAAGATGAAACCTATTTTCTCTTGAACATTATACCATCTTCCTCCAAGACTCAAACACTTCCTCTTTCTCCAAAAATCCAAGATGCATTGGTATCTTTCAAAACCCCATCTCCCCCTTGCTCTCCTACAGTTCACAACCCAATGGCAGGTGCTAATCTTCCTAGAAATAGGATGGATGTCATAGTGGATGCTAGGTATGCCCCTCTTATTTTACCTCATCCTATGAATTCTCTCATAGTTGGAGACTACCTTAAGTACATGCCCAAGTTCACAGAGGAGGAGGAAATAACTGCAGAGGAACACCTTGCATCTTTTTATAGTTATGCAGAGAATCTTAGCATTGAGGATGAAGATGTATGTATGAGGGTATTTGTACAGAGCCTTGATGGTGAGGCTAGAAAATGGTTTAGGGGTTTGACTCCTGGATCTATTGATGGGATTGAAGCTTTGGATGATTCTTTCTTGAGGCATTGGGGGGGTAAAAAGGATTTCCTTTATTATATTACAGTATTTGGGTCACTTATGAGGAAAGAGGGGGAATCTCTTTTAGATTTCTTGAAAAGATTTAATAGAATGTACAACAAGCTTCCCACTTAAATAAATCCTGCATAAACCTCTACCAAGATTACCTATGCTAGTTATTTTGACCCTAAGTTTTGCCTCCTGTTGAGAGAAAGAAGATATACTTGTCTAGATCAGATGAAAGATGCAGCTTTGGAAGTAGAATCTAACATATTGGCAGCTGAAAAACTTAGGGGAAAATCTTATAGAGACAGAAGGAAAGGTAGGGCTGAAGCTTCAACCTCAGAATCCCCTGTCGTCCACCCTCAAGTTGATGAAATTACAAAATTGGTAAAATCACTTTCTGGTGAAATGGAGAAGTTGAAACTTGAAGGAAAAAAGAACTATAGGAACACATAGAATTTTGATAATATAGTTAATTTCAGTTGACCAAATAATTCCCCTCAAGTCCTCCAAAGAGATCAAAGAAATAGGGATAGGGATGATAAAAAATTCCAAGCCCCTCTCCAAAACAACCTTGTTGCTGATGAAGAAGGAGAGGATGAAGAAATTGATCTTGAAATTCATTTTCTTGGTGACACCTCTTCATCTCCTCATTTAACCCAATCTACATATGAAGAGTCTCTCAAGGATATTCATTTAAATGAATTGAGTAAAGGGGAAAAAACAAATGGAAATCCAAGTAAATAAAACCAAAGGTCAAAAAAGAAAGAGGGGAAGACTGGCATTTCTGATCATCCCACTAAAATAGAATATTTTTCTAAGGTTGTGGCATCTAGCAACAAAGAAAAATATGCACAAAACCCCCAAGCATTGGCTAAGAGCCCTACCCCGGAAGTTAAGGAGATTCTGAAATATCCATCATGTTTTAGCTTTGAGAGTGAGATTCAAAAAATTAAAATGCTTGTACCTTTTTTGGATTTGATTAAGAATGAGGAATTCAAAAGATATCTTTCTAAAATGTTGCAGCCCGAGCCTTCCTCTAATTCCACAGATTCAGTCAACCTTCAAGATGAAAAACTAGTTGTCATCCTAGGACCTTTGGTAGAGGATAGAGATGACTCTTCGCCCCCTTTCTACACATCATTAAACATTCATGATAAAGTGTTGCAAAACTTCTTGATGGACTCAGGGGAATCTCATAACCTCATGCCTAAAACTATCATGGATGAGCTTGGGTTGTAAATTATAAAACCTACCATGACCTGTACTCATTTGACTCCAGGAAGGTGAAGTGTCTTGGGGTTATAAAAGACCTGGTTGTTACCTTGTTCCAATTGCCAATGAAAAGTTTGGTCATGGATATTGTGGTGGTTGATGTCCCCCCTAATTTTTTTATGCTCTTGTCAAGATCTTGGATCAAAATACTAGGGGGAACTTTGTAGATGGACCTTTCGTATGCCACCATTATTGTGTTTGGGGGAGAACATAGAAGTCTCTATAGGGAGGCACAATTAGCCTACATCATCAGTGATGAAGCGAATCCTACCAACCACCCTATTTTTTCACTTGATACTGATTTAGGATCCAGTATGTTACAGCTCACTGATGCTCCTCAACCACCTATCAAAATCAGAAAGTAGTCCATCACCTCTTGTGAATATCCTCCTAATACCTCTATTTGGAAGATGTTTTTTTATGGGGCCTCTTCTAAGGAAGGTGTTGGTGTTGGGGTAGTCTTTATTTCTCCTATCTAAGAGATCATATCTTTGTCCTATAAGCTTGAATTTGAAAATACCAACAATGTGCCAGAATATGAGGCTCTTGTTTTGGGTTTGAGGGATGCTAAAGACATGAGGATTGAAGAGATGGCAGTGTTTGGAGATGTTGAATTAATTGTTCATCAAGTTAAAAATCTATATCAAACTAAGCACCCCAGGTTAAGGACTTACAGAAATGAATTTTTGGATATTGTTGATAGTTTCTTCTTAGCTTTTAATATCTCATTTTTTCCAAGAGAGGAGAACACTATGGAAGATTCCTTAGCTATTTCAGCAATTAATTTCAGGGTTCCTTTACCCCCTAAACTCAAATATGATGTGGAAGTGAAGTATAGACCCTTTATACCTGACAATGTCAAACATTGGAAGGTTTTTGAGGATGATCTCGAGATAAAAAAAAATCTTGGGACTATGGATGAGTTTTTTGACTTACATATTGATCAAGATCATGATACTGAAAAAATACCTCATGTTGATATTTTTCTGAATAAAATTGTTGACCATCATATTGTTCAGTTTACCAGTAACCATATTCCAAAATGACTAGTCCCCTTGGAGATATTGCTTGATGTAAATGATGTTGTTTTAAAGGTTAAAGTTTCAACTAAAAATGTTGAGGTGACTGAATGAAATTTAGGTACAGAGGAGGATCCAAAGTATGTTAAGTCATCTAGCAGCTTGTTAAAGGAACAAAGGGTTGAGTATGTTAAGATTTTAAAGGAGTTTGTTGATGTGTTTTCCTAGAAATATAAATATTTAAGAACATATGACACAAACATCATTGAACATAAGATCCCTTTGAAAGAGGAGACCAAGCCTTTTAGGTAGAAACTCAAATATATAAATCCCATGTTGTTGCCTATTATGGGAAAATAAGTGAAGAAGTTGTTAAATGCCAAAATCATCATTCCCTTGAGATACTCTGAGTGGGTGGCTAACTTGGTCCCTGTGAGGAAGAAAAATTGGGAAATTAGACTATGTGTTGATTTCAAGAATTTGAATAGAATATCCAAGAAATATAATTACCCCTTGTCAAAGATGGAGCACATTTTTCAAAGAGTCACTGGTTCATCTAGGATGTCTATGATTGATGGTTTTTTTGGCTACAATCAGATCTTTGTCTTTCCTGGAGATAGGGAGAAGACAACCTTTACTACTCCTTAGGGCACATTCATGTATGCTAAAATTCCCTTTGGATTGATGAATGCAGGAGCGACCTTTCAGCGAGCAATGGGCATTGCCTTCATTGGGGAGAAGGACGAGTTTGTAGTCATCTACCTAGATGACATTACAGTGTTCTCAAAATCTAATAAAGAGCATTATCATCATTTGAAAAAGATTTTCCTGAAGTGCAGAAAGTTTGGTCTCTCTCTCAATCCTAAGAAGTATGTATTTGCTATGAAGGAAGGTAAGTTGTTGGGCCACATTGTATTAGCAAAAGGGGTAAGAATTGATCCAAGCAAGGTAGAGGCCATCCAGACCTTATATTTTCCTAGACCCAAGAAAGAAGTTCAGTCTTTATTGGGAAAAATCTATTTTCTAAGAAGGTTCATCTCTAACTTTTTTGAATTAGTAAATTATATTACATCCATGCTTAGGAGAGGAAATGCGGTGAAATAAACTACTGAGGCTCGAGAATCTTTTGATCAGATCAAAAAGGCCTTGACTGAAGCACCTACGGTCATCATCCTTGACTATTCCAAGGAGTTTCTAATATTTTCCTTTGCCTCATTTGACACATTGGTTGTTGTTTTGCTGCAGAAAAATACAAAGGGGTTAGAGCAGCCTATTTCCTTTTTCAGCAGAGCATTGAGGGATGCAGAAATGAGATATGATATCATGGGAAAGTAGGCTTATTCTTTGGTCAAATCCCTCAAGGATTTCAAAGTATATGTTCTACATTAAAATATTGTTTCATATGTCCCTTCAGCCTCCGTAAAAGAGATACTTATTCAACTTGACATAGATGGGAAAAGCAGCAAATGGATTTCTAAAATTCTAGAATTTGACCTTGAAATGAAGCCCACTAAACTAGTGAAAGGCCAAGGTTTAGCCAGGTTGCTGGCTGAATCAAATTTCAAAGCTTTAGGGGTTGATTTCATGAACATAAAATCAGAAAATCAGCAAGTTGAGTTTGTTGATAAAATCTCTCAAGCCAGCCCAAATTTGGCAGAATGCACTTCGTATAAAGACATCATATATTTTCTGCAGAAGTTGTAGCCTCCTCATGGTTTGGACAAGAACAAGGTGAGATATTTCAAGCTTAAAGAAATCATATATTGTCTCATTGATCATATCTTGTATTGGAAAGATCCTCTAGGAGTTCTTTTGATATGTTTAGATCCACAGGAATCTCAAAAGGCCATAACTGACTTTCACGATAGCTTATGTGGGGGGCATCATTTTTGGAGGACCACAACCTATAATATCCTCAGAGATGGGTATTTCTATCCTAGAATTTTTGTTTATGTTTGTGAAAAGATTAGAGATTCTGTAAAATGCCAAAAGTTTTCTGGAAAGCAACAAATCAAATCTTTGCCTTTGAAGCCTGTGGTGGTTTCTGGACCTTTTCGACAGTGGGGTCTCAACTTCATTGGGGAAATCCATCCAGCTTCAAGTGGTTAGCATAGGTGGATTTTGACTGCCACTGATTACTTACTAAGTGGATATAATCCATTCCTACGAGGAATTCCTCCCACAAGGTAATCATTAGTTTTCTCGAGGATATCATGTCAACATTTGGTTTTCCAAGCAGGATTGTTACTAACAATGTTGCCTCCTTCAAAGTTGAACCATTGATCAAGTTTTGTGAACATTATGGGATTACATTAGTCCATTTTACTCCTTACTACCCCCAAGGAAATGGTTTGGCAGAGTCCTATAACAAGAGCTTCATAAAGATCATCAAGAAATTGTTAGAAGACAATAAGAAAGCATGGGACTCAAAGATAAAATTTTCCTTATGGGATGATAGAGTTACAACAAAGAGATCACGTGATTTTTCCCCTTTTCAACTTGTATATGGGGTTGAGGCTATGTTTCCTACTCAGCTTGCCTTGCCTGTGGAAAAATTCCTTTAGGACTACCAAGGAGAACCTGATGATATGGTCAGGTAGATACAACAGTTGGTAGAAGTACAGTGGACTAGGGAGAAACTACTAGGCAAAGCACAGGACCATCAATAGAATATCAAGCAATCTTTTGACAAGAAGGTAAGAAAAGAATACTTCCATATGGGAGATCTAGTGCTCAAGTAGGATGAACCAAAGCAAGACAAAGGAAAACATGGTAAATTTGAAGCCTTGTGGATTGGTCCATTCAAGATTTATGAAGTATTTTCAAATAACACTTATAAATTGCAGAACTTGGAGAATTCTGAAGTTTTTGGTGGCCCTGCCAATGGGTACTTTCTAAAAAAATATTTTTCTTAAGCCATGATTGGCTTTCCATTCATTGTAAATATCAATTTTTCTTTTTATTGTTGTTTAAATAGGTGGCCCCATAGCCCTAGGATTAGACAATGAAGTTGCTTGTTCTTAATAGCTCACAGGGAGCATGCCATCCCCTGTAGAACCAATGTTATCACATGAAGTTGTCATGGGTCATATGTAGTTTTGCAGGCCAACAAATTCCTTTGTTTGAACAGGGAAAAAACATGAGAGAAATGTAGCATTCAGAGCCATCCATTTTGAGCTTGAAATACAAGCAAGCAGGCTTGATTTTCAACAACGGAGATCCCATGTATAGTTCATATCAGTCATTAGATAGATAAAAGTATAAGTCATGACCGTTAGATCTCATTGGAGAGAGATTGATGGTGGGGAGGCATTATGGGGATTGAAAAGAAAATTAAAGTTTTTTCAAGTTGTGAGCCTACAATCGCTCAGGATCGTTGATCTTTCTAGATCAACAGATCAACGATGCATCTCTATTCCTCTACGAATGAGCATCTTCACATTACGAGGATCAGGGAGGAAATTAAAGTTTGTGCAAGTGGTGAGCCCGCAATCACTCGTGGTTTTTGATATTCAATCAAGGGACATGTGTCCGGCGATATCGCACTCCGAGAGGAAGCAAGAAGAAGTTGAGTGAGTAAAGGACTCCCAAACACCCAAGGTCCTGAAGTAAATATGAGCCATTGAAGGCTAAAGACACGCGTCGATATATCTAACACTTCAGAGATATAGCACTTCGGAGGATTGTGCAAGAAAGAAGAAGAAAAATTCCCGAAGCCCAAACTCTCGAAGTGAATCTCGGTTGTCCAAAACAAGAGGACACGTGGAGAAAGATCTCTCACTTCGGAGATACGGCGCTCCGAAGGATTGTAAGAGATATGCATTGAAAAGGCCCGAAGCCCAAACTTCTAGAGTAATTGTGGACCGTTGATCTCAAATCAACAAGAACCATTGGTATTTGCAGCAGTATCATTGGAAGGCCCAAAGTCCCGAAGTAACTTTAGGCTGACACGTTGCTTCGGGCCCTACCACTCCACGGGTGTTTTTCATCTCAACAGATGGCGCTCATCCATCACTAGTTGTGACATTATATAGCATCATGCCACCACGTCAAATTCAGGAGATCGTCCTCCAGGAGATATTCTTGCTCGACATTCAAATCTCTCAAGCACCAAAATTGGCTTCATCTCTAAGCATGGTTTAAAGGGATTCTGGAGTTGGCTGACGAAAAAAATTTAGCGGGGGGCTAAAATGGCAGGGTTTCCCAGATCGCGGATTTGCATAAAATCGATGTCCACACTTCATTGTGGGGACGGGACATGCTCAGACGATAAAATTCTAGAGTGGTCCCGCAATTGAAACCACAGTATAGCTAAAGAGGTACGTGGAAGTTGGTGGTGGATTGCGGGGGCCAAAGCGGTGTGGACCCAAACTTCCCTTGGAATTTTCCGCAATCACATGATTATATGGGTTCGGATGGTTGAGCAAAGCTCCCTTTTGTAATATTTTGACTAAGAAGAGTTGTTATCTGGTTATGTATGAGACTTGAGACATTTTCATTAATAGAAGTTAGTTTCCTTTCACCATATTGTTTCCTCTCACTCTGAAATGATCATGATTGGATGATCCATATGACATGTTGTGGTTGTGTTATAATGGATGTTTGATTATAATTCTGCTATGAATGTTTTTCAGTGTTTTAAAATTTAAGTTTCAAGAGGTTCTTGTGACTGAGTTTTTATTCACCTAGATTCTTGAAGGCCTGATGATTATAGAATACCTATCCACCTTCCTCACTAAGACTTCCTTTTATTCACCTTTATCCTTAAACCACTGACTAAAGTTAATCAAAACCTCATTTTCTTATGCATGTTATCCCATATTTGTGTGCTAAAACATTCTTATGTTGAGTTTTGTCCATCTGACCTTTCATCATTAATTTACATTCACAAACCTTTCTAATGGGTACTAGGCTTATCCTCTTTCAATATGAGGGTGATTCTCAGTGATAACACTTGTTGTCGAACATGAGAGGTTATACAAGTCATTGGGACAGCCTATGGTTGGATCTAGTGGATTATTGGATTTAGAATATGTCAATGTCTGAGAGTGAGAAGGTGGATCGGAAGAGTGAGTTGATATCGGGGACTCATGCCTCTTATAGTACTCTCAGAGGACTCATCTGGTATGAGATGACACAGATGGATGCCCAGAGGAGTGAGGAGAATCCTAGGAGAATGTCTTGGATTGATAGGTCTCCAAATCAGAGTTCAGCACAGGTAGCAGCAGTAGCTTCCAATTCATAGGGAGCATGGGCTTCTATTTTAGAGGGAGAAACTATAGCAACAAATGAAATGATGGGGCTGGAGCTAAGAGGGAGTGTTGGTTTTTGTAGCTCGGAGGTGATTTTGCATTGGCAGTGCCCGGTATGCAAAAGTGACGAGAAAATGTCTCTCTTAAGTGATTTTATAAAGTGCAGTTAGGGTCTTCTAATATTTAATGAGTAAAAGTGACTTTATGAAGTTTGGGTCACTTAAGTGATTTAAGTGAACTCAACGGAAGATTAAGTCACGGTCGTTGATATCAAGAGGGTTAGATCTAACATTTACCATCTATCTCTTTGGAGATCTAGGGTTAGGAAAGTTACTCATTAATGAGTGAATAAAGGCAACATTTGAGGGGGATGGGGCACACTTTTCAAGGAGAGGTTGAAAGGGAAAGTGAAGAGTCAAATTTTTCCAAGAGATTTTGAGCTAAGGAAAATAGAGGAGGAGCAAAGAAGGAGTGACATGATTTTCGAGGAGAATAGGAGGCATGCATCCCAAGAAACTCAACATTTTATGAAAACAGTATCGTACAACATTAAAGGAATCTGCAAAGTACGGATTTAGAAGTCATACAATTGTTTTCTATGCATAAAAATCGAGGCAAGAGATAATGTCACAACTTTTTAGGCATTTGTTGTAGGAAGAATCCATACAGTCCATACTGAAAGTATAGCAGAGCTATGGCATGATTTTTGAGGCAGAGTTTGAAGTTGGTGCTGACTGTACAGGGTCATACAGTAGTGACACATTTTTCAATACAACTTTGGCATTGTTTGTGAGGAGGATATTGTGCTTGGAGATAGATAAGTATTGTCATTGTTTGCTGAAAAATATTGTTGTTGTAAACTCGGAAATTTTCCTACGAGCTCAATAAGAAGAATCTCTCCTTGGATAATTTTCCCTTCGAGGTTTTTTTTAGGGGCATTTCCCAAAACAATTGGGTCAAATGTGTGTGAATGTTGTCTACTGTTCATTTACTCTCCGTTGTTAATTTTCACTTTTCTTAGTCAATGAATTTATGATCATAAAGTACAGTGGAATGTTGATAAGTTCACTGCATTATTGTTGAAGTTATTGGAGGTTGAAATCTGAGTTTGACTAAGTGTGTGAAGTAAGTCACGGTTATTTTATATTTTAACAATTAGCAACTCACAAAAAAAAAAACTGACTGTAATAATCAACTCAAATAAATAGCAGAAGCAATATCAAAAAATCAAATCTCATACACAATACAAAAATATATTCTACCCATCAACTAAGCTTATCATTTAAATAAATTCAAAGCTTACAAGGGATCCCTTACTGGTAAAATGGCCCACAGATAAATAAATAAAACTATAGACAACACTTGCAACCCTAGAAAGTCCTCTTCCTTGGTTGTATGACCCTGTACTTTCATTTTTCATACTTGTACACACATTTCCTTACTAAAACCCGCATACATATACACCTATCCTCACCGTGAAGTGTGTACAGCTCTGTACTACTTTTGTGGCTCTGAAATCTGTTGCATCTCCTTATGGCTTCCCCTATTCTCTCTTTTCCCTGACCTGTACTGATCTCTAGATGAAAATCCTTCTTCACCTATCCGATATCTCCTTGAGCAAAAGTCCTTATCTGTTCTTTGTGTCAAAACAAAAATCGCTTTCTTTACCCTAGTGTTTCTTTTATAATGTTGAGTTATGACCTAACCTAATCTCCAAATTGATTGAGGATTGAGAGTACATCTCACCTCACTTGAGATCAATGGATAAGATTTAATTCATTGATGCTAATAACTTTAGCATTTCATTAAATAAAAATCAACTAATTAATAAAATCACTTTAATAATTACTTTAATTAAAGTAAAGTATCAAGGTATAAATTTTTGGACGACTTCCACAAGTCTAGACATTTAGACATGTGCAGAAGTACATGTCTGATTCTACAAAAATCAAAACTCCCTCTTAGAGAAGAAGGTATTTTGCACCACTATAATTTCATCCCTGAAGAAAACAAACTTCCCTTTAACCAAAGGTTTGGTTAGAATATATGCAACCTTCTCATCTGTGGAAACATATTGAAGTTTGATTTCTCCCTTCTGGATCCTGTCTCAGATAAAGTGATACATGATCTCAATATGATTGGACCTATCATGAAATACTATATTCTCGGAGAGTTTGATACAACTTTGATTATCACAGTATATCATTGTGGGCTCCAAATCCTGATCAAATAATCATGTAAGCAATTTACGAAGGCAAATGAGGTCACAACTAGCAATACTCACTTCCATATACTCTGTCTCTACTGAACTGAGTGTTACAAAAGTCTGATTCATGTTGAACCATGTAATCACTACTAATCCAAAGTTGAAGCAGTGCCCTAAGGTGCTCTTTCTGTCTACTGCACTCCCTGCCCAATTTGAGTCTAAATATTCCTGCAGCCTCACTCCACCTCCAAGATACCTCAACCCATACTCCATTGTACCTCTCAAGTACCTGATCACATGCTTCTCCTCTATCCAACTCACCTACCTCGGCTCCACCATGAACCGACTCAAGGTGTTCACAACAAAACATATATCTGGCTTGTCATTGACCAAATACATCAAGGCCCCTATCAATTTCCTATATATATTGGGATCCACCAACTCTGAATATGAAGTGACAACCTTCTTTAGTTTGGTAACCATAAATGCAGCCATTGATCTATAGTCCTCCATCCTGAATCTCCTCAATATCTCTATTGTGTACTTCCATTGACCAAGGAAGATCTCTCTCGATATTTTTCATACCCATAACCTCAAGAAATAATGCATCAAGCCAATATCCTTTATCTCAAACTCTATATCCAAATCTACGTTGCACCCTTTTATAAGTTGCTCTGCACCTATGAGCCTTGAAATCTTGAAACCAATTGAAGACCTCATCCTTGGTCTTCATAAAGAAGATATGGGTTTTCCTAGAAAAATCATCAATGAACGTCACATAGTATGATGCTCCCTACACTGATTCTACTGACATCAGCACACTCACATTTGAATGTATAAGATCCAAGATCCCCTTGGACCTACTCTTGCTACTTGGAAATGCATCCTTGGCATTCTTTCCAAGTGCACACCCTCTACAAACACCATGTTGCTCAACACTAAACTCTAGAATACATGTAACAATATCCCTCAGAATAAGCAATGGCCTATAGTGCAGGTGTCCCATCCTCCTATGTCATATCTCACACAAGATGTCACTATCATGTACTAAGGATTGAACAGGATTTCCCTGCAACCTGTATAAATTTCCCTCTCTAACCCCAATTCTCACTACTGTGTCAGGGATAGCTACCTCTGGATGTATGAGTACTCTCCCTCTTTGAAATATCACAGCAAAACCCCTATCCTCCATAACTGTGACTCAAGCTAGAACAAGATAGTTCCCTCACCCTGTTATAGCACAAGATACCACACCTATGCTTTTGTGCCATGTCCTAACTATTTCCCAATGCTTTCTATACTTTTCCCTAAAATACATCTCCAAAAATCATCTAAAAAACATGCTTTAAGAGCATATATGTGGGTTTACCTAGTGAAACACGCAGAAATCCATGCCTTTCCTCACTGCAACCTATGGATGCCCTCATTTTCAGTGAAAAATAAAATAATCTCATGTTTTCGGGTGGGATTTTTTGTTGGGCTCATTTCCCAACAACCCTTACCCATACATAATGGAATTCAACTCCCCAAACCTCTTTGGGAAGATATAAAACAACCATAGAGGGATAAATATGAAGAGACAGGTCCATTGGTGCAAAGTTATGTTGCCAGCATCTAGCAAGCCTCATTTCCCTATATTCTCTTAGAAACATCCCCTTTGGTCTAGAAACTCCTTTTTTATAGCTTCTTTCTCATTTTATATGACTATAGGGTGTCTCCTTATCCCTATCTGAGTCATCGAGATAAGTCTATATTGATTGAGTTGATACTTGAGGATTCTTGAAGGAACCCAAATAGTTGGGATCAAGACAGTGCCTAAGTCTAGACAAGCTTGTAACTTACCTTTTCCACTTATTGATAATAAAAGAGTTTGTTTTCCCCAAGATTTGTCTTCAATGTACATTTATCGATATGCTTACTTTGTATCTGACATGTAACATGCAGATGCTTTTGATTGCATAACTACTTTCTTTTCAGCCCCAATTTTGTATCTATCTCATAGACTGATTCCAGCAGAAGATCGAGAGATTTTTGACAAATTGGAGCAGGGATCGACATCAAATGGGAGAACAAGGTGCACCTTCTTTTCTCCTCTCTATCCCTACTTTCTCCTAATCAAAGTAGTTATTTTATTTAGTTTTTTTGTGCTTGTCACTCAGGGGAGATTGTTGTCTCTTTCACTTGGTCTTGCTCTATTGTGATTACAACCCACGATCACAGGGAAAACATCCCTTAATCACACCCTTCACTGCATACTTCTTATCATCACCAAGCTCCACATGGATCCATGAGTCCTCCGTCGTAGTGATAAATATCTCATATGCTTCTTTCATGTGACATGGTGCACCACTGTCCAAATATCATGCCCTCTTGGTTGTTGTGTTGGTCGAAAGGAAAGAAACTAGTGAGAAATCACTCTCAAACTTCATTGCAAACTCATATATATGTGTCTCCTTATCCCTATCTCAGTCATCGAGAGAATTCTAATCGGTTGAGTTGATGCTTAAGGATTCCTGGAGGAACCCAGAAAGTTGGCTTCAAGACAATGCCTAAGGATGGAAAAGGTTGTAACTTACCTTTTCCACTTGCTAATAATAAAAGAGTTTGTTTTCCCCCATATTTGTCTTCAATGTACATTTATCTATATGCTTAATTTGAATTTGACATGTAACATGCACATGATTTTGATTGCATAACTAATTTCGTCACAACCCTAGTTTTGTATCTATCTCGCAGGCTGATTCCAGCAGATTGGAATTGTTTTGACGAATTGGAGTGGGGATAGACATCAAATGGGAGAACAAGGTGCACCTTCTTTTCTCTTTTCTATCCCTACTTTCTCCTAATTAAAATATTTTTTTTCTTTAGTTTTTGTGTTCTTGTCATTGAGGGGAGATTGTTGTCTCTTTCACTTGGTCTTTCTCTGTTGTGATTATGACCCACGATCACAGGGGAAAAATCCCTTAATCAGAATTGGCGACTCCACTAGGGATACTCCTAGTTGGGTAAGTTTGGTTGAGGTGTCTTGCTTGCTTGTGTTGTCCTTTTCTGTTAGTTTTTTAGTATTTTTTATATTCTTTTGGCCTCAAAGGGCATGTTGCTAAGTCCTGAATCACTGTGTTTATGAGTCTCCCTTTTATTTTTTGACCTTACCTGGCTATCCACGTGTTTCATCATTGTAGGTTGCGTACATTTGTGATTCTCATCTCTACAGCCCACGAATATCTGAGAGTTTCTCTAGTAACAGTCTTGGACCTGTGTGAAGTTGAAGTTTTTCAGAATCTCTCTCCCTTTATGGTTTGAATGCTTGGTTTGATTAGTCACTTGGACTGTCATGAGTCTCTGTTTGGTGTCTCTTTGTTAGGTTCTAAATGCATGGTATACAGAAAGTATTAAAAGTTTTTCTTGGATGTTTAGTATAAGGTTTGTTAGGTAGACTAAAAAAACATCATTGACTGTCTGTATATCCATATTCACAGTCATTTCAGTGTCATCTTGGTTGAACGCTTTCTGTATTTTTCCATGCTTTCTTCCTTGTTTCAAAAAGAAAGAAAAAAAAAAAAATCATTCATGTGCTTACTTTTCATTTGTAAACAAAAAAGTTTAAAAAAAATATGCATGTTTGTTTACTGCTCATTTCTTGAACCCTTGTCTTTCACATTTACAAGAAAAGAGGTAGTTACTTATCATTCAGGTAGTTGCATTATGCTTTGGTAGTTTCATCTTGCACTCAAACTCTTGTTTTCATATATGTGTGTGTGTGTGTGTGTGTTGCATAAACATTGTTACATAATTTTTCATGTGAAGAAACTGATTCTGTGTTCTTATATTGCAGGAGTCGATTTAAAACATCACCAAAGTTTCATCCGCACCCCTTTGAGTAAAAACAGCCAATTAAAATGAACACATAACTAAAACTTATTAGATACTTTCATTTTTCTAGGGAAAACCAACAAGTTTAGGCTAGGACCTTGGCATAGGTTGGAGAGTAAATTTCTCCAAGGCCACTAAACAAACATAAGTGTCTGAGATAGGGAGTGTAGAACCCATTTTTCCATATAGGTTGGTCCGGAATCTCCTCTAACACAGAAGTTAAACACAAGATCATGTAAGGAATAGTTGAGGAGATTCCCCTCCAGAGATGGACCGAACGTAGTGGAAACATTGTGTATTTGGGGTTTCAATTGTACCCATACCTATATGAGAGGCATTTCTTTCGAGGCTTCGGGATTTTTTACCCTACCCACACTTTCGATCCTCAACAGTCGACTATACCCCCTGGGCACCGACTGCAAGTTGGTATCCATAGTTTCTCCTCCTAGGTAAAACATAAGTTGACTATGGGGGTTTTTCGTAGTACCTGGGGTAGATTTTCTATCACGCACTTCAGTACTACTAGAGGGTGTGTCGTGAAGCATGGGTACTTACACCAAATAAGGTTGATCTTTGGAGATCAAGATAATTCCTTCACATACCTTCGTTTGTTGGTCCACGGGACCTAATCAACCTGTGCCTTCGTCCGGAAGGGTCCGAGCCCACTTTGTTATTTTTTGGTCCGAAGACTTAATCGACTTGAGTCGGAATCTTGACAGATTTATTTTTGTCTATTTTATCTTTATGGATTTCTAGCGGTATAATTGGTGAAGGTAGTTTAACCTTAGACAAGCGAGTCGATTTTCACTAAGATTTGAACACTCAAAGTGGCCAACTTATATCGAGGAGAATTCAAGGCCTTCTGCCCAAGGAAGTGATTAGAAATAATTCTCCCCGGCCTCCTCAAAGACTTCATCTTGATCAGTCTGACACTTTCGTACCGGTTGGTCAGAATGAGATCATAGACCATAACTCTCCAGAAGTCAACATTCTAGAACCAAAAGAGGCAATTGTTGAGGATCTTGGAGCTGAATAATTCACTCCACACGCTAATTCTCTGTTACCTTCGACTTTGTCATTTATAGTCGCATGATTCCCTCATCTGGGATCGGACTTTGCTAATAGTAGCCTTCTTTGGTGGGCCATTATGGATGACACTTTGCCAATGTCAGGGTCGGGAGCACCTACAACTCCCACCTCGGTGATAGTTATTGGAGGGATCTTCCCTCCTGGTATGTCGACTCAAACAACAAATGTGGTTCAATCCACGATCACCACGACAACCAGCAGCATTTCCTCATTGGTTGTCGATCCCACTCAAGTCTCAAGCTCCCACTCAATTCTTGAGTGCAGTTTCATATTTTGCGTCAACAAAAAATGCTTTCTATTATGGAATGTCATCTATGGACGTGCTTAACGCGTTGGTGAGTTCTCAACCAATGTCCTAGACGTTGAATGTTGGTGCAGGGAGCACTTAATCTCCCTAACAAGCCTTTTCTTAGGGTGGAGGGCACATTCCTTCGTCATCTCCATTCGTCAGAAGTGGACCTGTTCCATTTTTCGTTCCTAACCCTGCATGGGGTTGGGGCGCTTCGATGGGTAGCGGATCCCAATTCACTAGTATGTCATCAACTTCAACCCCATTCACACATTGCGGTGGGTTCGTAACCAACCCTTTCACTGTGTCTACAGTGTTGGCTGGGGGAAACCTATTCCAAGGTCCGTCTGCCCCCCTGGCAAGGACCTATGTACTCGCTAGAGGCATATTTGGGGAGTACCCCTCTCCAAGGCTAGTGGAATCCCTTCCTAGGGATGTCGCAAGGGGGAAACCCCTTTCTTGGTTAGTCCACCCCTATGTTAGGATTTCTTCCTTTTGATAGGGGGTCCGTTGGAGGTAACCCATGTCTTCCTTTAAGAAAATAGATAGGTGGAGGTTTTCCTCTATTTAACTAGGGACCACAAGGATTTATCCCAAGCACTAGTTCGACAGAAAACTCTTTCTGGAAACCTAGTGCCAGCTACAACATGGGACCTTCTTTTCAGGTAGCTCATTAGTCAATGACGCAGCCTAGTTTATCGTTTCTTGAAAATTTTCATTTTCCATATTTGGCTAAGTTTATGAATGATCCTATCCATCATGACCCCAGTTGGCCTGCGGTCCCGACTGAATTACCTTCGTACATTTCACATTTTGAGGGGAAAAGTGGAGAAGAACCGCAGGACCACATGACGACGTTCCACTTGTGGTGCTCGTCCAACTCATTAAATGATGATTCGATCAGATTGTGTTTGTTCCAATGTACTCTCACTAGAGGCGTTGTCAAATGGTATATTAAACTCGAGAGGAGGAAGTACTCAACATTCGGTAATTTAGCTATGGTTTTTTTAAACCACTTCCAACTCCCTATCCAATACGATTCCAAGACAGAATTGTTGGCTAAATTTGTACAAGACAATTCCATGCACATTTTGACCACATTCGGGAATGGAGGAGACGGAAGAGCCTAATTAAGTCTATGTTTCCACCAGAGTTCCTCCTCAAATGGTTCCTGAAATCCTTACTCCCATATATTTCGAAGGACGTCGCAACGTCGGGAGTGTTTTCAGAGGAAAAATCAATCTTTAGGGCACAGCAGTTAGAGATTATAGACTCTCAATCGGGCATTCTCTATGAGATTATGTCAAATGCGTTGTGATCTACTTTCGACTTGGAAAATACAAATTCCAACCCACATGTTGATGGCATTGTGGATTCCGCTCAGTCAAATGCCACAAATCTCGTTGCTAGCCAGATGCAAAAACTTGCTATCCAACAACCTTCAGTTGGTCCAGCCACTGGCTCGACCACCCCCTCCACCCAGTCTTTTGATGTACATTATGTGAAAATGAAGACTTTGAAGGGTTCTTAACATATCAAAGAAAAAAGAAAAGGCAAGGGAAATAAAGGTGGTGGGAGTAATAATAAAAAGTTGGAAAAAAATGTTGAGGGGGAAAAGGATGAGAAAAGGAAGGTGAAGTTTCCTTATAAGATTTTTTACGATGATCACCTTACACACCAATGCCCACGAATGGAAGAATCCCAACGTCTTATCAATTTTAATCAACAGAATTAGATTGTTGTGTTGCAAAACCCTTTTATGCAAGGGCGAACCTTGCAAGTTGATTCTTCCAACTTCAACCCACAAGGGGGCACTTCAAGTGATCCCCCCTCTGAAGGATATAAAGGAGTAGTAAACATTCTTAACTCCTCTAATCTAAAATATGTGGATTTGTCGACGAGAAATTGGAATTATGATAACCCTGAATTGATTAAGAAAGTTAAGAAAATTTCATAGGATTAGGCCCCTCTCTACATAGAGAATCCTGAGAAAGAGATAGTGTCGTGCATACCTTAGGGAGTTTATAAAAGGATAGCGCATAACCCTAATGCACGAGCCACTCCCAATTATTTAGTTGTAGAGGATTTGGCCCAGACGCCTTGTGCAATGTCCGCTTTGGAGGTTCTCCAAAGTTGTCCCTCGTAGTGTATTGTGTTGTTATCTGTCATAGGAGATGCAGACTCTGCTATTCATATTGTTATGAACTTTGATGCTACTGATGTGATACCATGCCTTCCATATCATGTATCTTTTCAAATAGGGTTTGTTTGAAACAATCTCTTAGTTAAGAGTATCATCGTTGATGAAGAATCTTCCATGTGTGTGATGTCTTTGTCATGCTGGAAATCCATCGATTCTCCTGAACCTACCCCTTCTCCTACACTCTTGACTGCCTTCGATGGATGCTCGTTTTGGCCACATGGTATGATTCCTTCATTTATGGTCACGCTAGGGACAAAGTCTATTTGCGTAGAGGTTGAAATAGTCGATGCATCGCTCGACTATAATCTCTTGTTAGGAAGAAGTTGGACCTAATCCATGGTAGTTGTTTTCTCGACATTTTCTCGGATTATGTGCTTTCCATATGAGGGAATAATCATGACTATCGATCAGGTGGCGTCCAACCTTTCTGATGTGGAAGCTAATACGGTTTCTATTTTCCCTTGGATTGAAAACTCTCAGGAATCCACTGAGAGCATCGGTTGTGGGATGTACCCTTTGCTAACGAGATCTTTTGATTTCTCTGCGCTGATTCTGTATGTTTGCGCTACTCTGGTTAATAGGGTCGCTTCATTTAGAATGTCTTATACACAAGACCCGTGGACCCTTCCCTCGCCATCTATTATGGTTTACGGCCAATTTCATGCTGGAATGGTCGAACTATTGTCTGCAGCTGAAATAGCTTATCAAGCCATTCAGCAAGCCATAGCAAACCCAAGTCAAACTCCAACGGTCACCGGGGAGGATGATCTCTTTTCTGAGCCTATATGGGCTCAAAACTCTTCAAACTCTCAAGACTGTTTAAATATCATCTTGCCTTTAGACGAAGCAATTATCACAATAATGGTCGAAGCCGAAAGTCTCTAGGAGGATTTGCATCATAGATCATATTTCCTCCATGAACTCAGTCGAATTGAGAACGGAGAGTTCAAGTCAGTCGTTGTTGGAAGTGTTGATGAAGTAGTTGATCCCTTGGCTAGACATGGTGTCTATGCTGAAGGAAACATGGATAATATATCAGAAATGATCTCAGTCAACATTTCTAAGAATCCTGAAATTGTCAAAAACATATTTATCAGACCAAAATGCTCACTGGACAAGATCACTCAATATACAACACTCTTTAAGGAATTTTGAGATGTGTTTGCATGGTATTACGAAGAAATGCCTTGCGTTGATCCTTGAATAGTTCAACATGGGATTCGAACCTATGAGAATGTAAAGTCAGTTCGATAGAAGTTGAGACATGTGAACCCAAGAAAGGAAACAGCAATAAAGGCAGAAGTTGAAAAGTTGCTTAATGTAGGCTTTATCTACCCAGTTCGTATAACAGAATGGGTCTCCAACCATGTTCCCATTGATAATAAATAGGGTACGATCTATGTTTGCATGGATTTTAGAGACTTGAATAAGGCATGTCCTAAAGACAACTTCCCCGCACCATTCATTGATCAGATCTTGGATGAGTGTGCGGGGAGCGAGATCTTCTCGTTTATGGATGGTTTTTCCAGCTACAACCAAATTGAAATTCATCTGGAATACCAACACAATATGGCCTTCACATGTCCTTAGGGTACATTCGCTTATAGGAAAATGTCATTTGGTCTTAAAAACATTGGTGCAACATTCCAGTGGGCCATGATGTTTTCCTTTCATAACTTGAAGAACATAGTGGAGGCATACTTAGAAGATCCCATGGCTCACTCGCACAAGAGGTCCTAGCATCTCTTACACCTTCTCTTAGCTTTTGAACAATTTCGTTTCTATAGGATGTGATTGAATCCAGACAAGTGTATTTTTTGTGTGACCTCTGGTCCTCTTTTGGGATTCACCGTTTTGAAAAATGGGATCATGGTTGACCCTTTGAAGGTTGAGGAAATAGCCCAGTTTCCTCCCCGACATACATTCATACAACCTTACAGCCTACAAGAAAGGCGAATTTCCTCTGGCGTTTTGTTCCGAACTATGAAAACATAACAAAGGGATTTATGCGCCTTTTGAAGAAAGAGGTCCCATTCTGTTGGAACAAAGTTCCACAATGTTATTTTGATGCTTTGAAGAAAGCGTTGGTTTTGACTCCTTTGTTGAGTCACCCTAATTACAATAGAGACTACTTGTTGTATTTGGCAGCAGTCAAGTCTTCGATTGGCATGGTTCTAGTTCAGGGGGATTATGAGCTCCAAGAGCATGTCATCTATTACTTGAGTCGCGCTCTCATTGATCCTGAACTTAGATATTCACATGTAGAGAAGTTGGCACTAGAAAAATTTCATGTTGTCCAGCAACTCCGACATTACATCCTATGGCGAAAGACAACCTTTATCCCCATGGTCAATACATTTCAGTATGTTTTGACTAGGATAATTATTGGCAGGAAGTACAACAAGTGGATTATTTTTCTTCAAGAATTCGATTTGGACTTTGCGTCTGTGAAATATAAGAAGTCTTTAGTCTTCGTTGAGTTTATTTTAGAGTTTCTGGTAGAGAACGAGGAAGGAGATACAATAGACTCATTTCCGGATGAGCACTTTTACCTCATATCTTCATCTTATCCGTGGTATGGGGATATCCTTATATATCTCCAAAATCTGAAGTTCCCTCTAAACTGCTTGAGAGATGAGCGACGACGGATTCGACATATGGCAAAAAACTACCTCATTATCGTTGACACTTTGTATCGGCGAGGGGTGGAATCAATCCTTCTGTGTTTCTTAACTCTTGAAGAAGCCGAGGTTGTTTTGAACGACTGTCATAGTGGAGCATGTGGTGGTCACCTATTTGGGTTGGCAACATCCCAAAAATAATTGCGTGCGGGATAATTTTTGCCTATGATCTTTAAGGATTGTATTGAAACGGTCAAGAATGTTCATCCATGCCAAATTTTCAATAATAAAATGCCTGCACATCCTACTGCGATGTTTTCCATCATCATTGTTGGCCCCTTCACCAAGTGGGGGGTTTATTTTATGGCATGCCACCCGGATTCGGCTAGGGGGAATCGTTACATAATTGTAGTCGTCGACTACTTTACTAAGTGGGTCGAGGCTATGCCAAATTTTTCTAATGATGGGGAGATAGAAACACTATTCATTTTCAACTAGGTCATATCTAGGTTCGAGCTTCTAAGACATATTGTCACCGACCATGGCAGTCACTTTCAGAACTGCATGATGTCAGAGTTAGTATCGAAACTAGGGTTTCGGCAGGAAAAATAATCTCCTTATTATCCCCAAGATAACGGTCAAGTTGAAGCCATCAACAAGTCATTAAAAACAATACTAAGAAGAACAGCTAGTTCAACTCGAACAAACTGGCACTTGATGCTTTACCCGGCCTTGTGGACTTACCAGACCTCAGTCAAAATTGCCACTAGCTTCTCACCATTCCAACTCGTTCATGGAGTGGAAGTCATTTTTCCTATTGAATGTGAATTTCCTTCACTCAAGATAGTAGTCGAGCTCCTTTCGGACATGACTCAGCTTGAAGAACGCCTAGTTTGCCTTGAACATCTCGATGAGCAACATCGAGATGCAGCTTTAGTAAATGAAGCGCATAAGAAATGAGTCAAGTCCCAATACGATAATTTTTTCCATCCCAGGGTGTTCTCTGAGGGAGATATTATATTGGTCTACAACCAGGACAAGGATGCCTTGGGGGTAGGGAAGTTCAACCCCATGTGGTTCGACCCTTATGTCGTGCAACGGGTTTTAGAGAAAGGCTCCTACGAGTTCGCAAATTTTGAAGGTAATGTGTTGTCTGAGCCCATAAATGGGCTCTACATGAAGAAGTATTATGCTTAGGCCTGAGGGTTTGAGCATTAGCGCTCTTGTATTTTATTATCTATATCATACGTAGATTTTTTTAGTTTTTGGTACTTTTTTTTCATTAGTGATTGATGTGCCTCTGCTATGTTACAGATTCTCGAGGATTCGTTTATTTACTTTGGATTCATAGATGGTGTCATTCTCCATACTCGACACTTAGCATCTATTTCTTGGGCAATTTATTCTCCCTCTAGTCAGCTAGTGTCCGTTGGAGGTGGGTGTCTCAGGAAAACTACTAACAACATTGTCGAGTATAGAGCAGTTATCGATATTTTGCGAGATGCGTTGTCAAATGGAATTAATCGCCTCCAAGTGTTCATGGATTCACAATAGGTTGTTTCCCAGTTGAATGGTGTATATCGAATTCGATATCTTGTGCTATTACGGTTTTTCCTTAGGGTACGTCTTCTGGAACATTCTTTTGAGTTCATTACTTACGAGCATGTTCCTAGGAGAGATAATGAGCTAGCTTATGCTTTTGATAATTATGTGTTATATTGGCATGTATATCATCAGTAAAGTAAAGCACACACAATCACATGTAAATATCCATTTTTGCAAGTAAAACACAAAATGTATATAACATACAAAAAATAATATATATATCAAAATGGGATCCATCAAGTACAAAGTTTGGGGCCTCCTAGCCCCTGAAGATCATATAAATCTATAAAAGTACAAAATGGTGCTATGAGCACATAATATGTCTAGGCATGAGGCCGATTCACCCTATCATAAAAAACTACGACATTTTCCAAATGCTGAAACAATCGGACCCATGGTTTGGGTACTCCTATGACATGTTGTCGCATGCCTATGGGGAGGTCATCAACGGTCGCCATAGGCACATTGCGTATGAGGGCCTCAAAGTTTAGGCCCACACTACGCAAAGTCCTCTCTACATCGTCACTTGGTCCTGCCTCCTCTCTCCCTCACCGGCTATGTTATGGGATATTTTTCGATCTCACAGGTGCTCTGTCTGAATAAAAGAAAGGTACTTGTTAGTATTTTGATCTCACAAAAAGATATGAATTGTTTTATTTTCAAAAATTAAAAATTAAATAACACAAAAGTGAAAGGTCACCTATGACCTGTAGCTCATCTCTGACATGGATGATGATATCGGGGTGGTTGGTGAAGTCAATACCTGCATATGGGTAGTCCTCGATGAAGGGAGTTTGTCGCTCCCACCAACCAAAGAATTCATCACCGAAGGGGTTGGACATTTTTCCACCTCCTAATCGAGCTATGAGCTTGGTCCACCGGATTATGGCTGGTCATGGTCATAAGTGTCCTCGTATCTATGTTCACGGGCTCATCATGGGGGTCCACCGGATTATGGCTAGTCATGGTCATAAGTGTCCTCGTATCTATGTTCGTGGGCTCATCATGGGCACCCACTCGAAGAAGAATGTGCATAGGAAACTTCTGAAGAAGAAGTTATTTGTATTCCTAAGCTTGCAGTCTGTCAACTGTGTTTTCATATTGTTAAGAATAGTAGTACTCCAGTCATACATAGTAGGGCGTAAGCATTCAAGCCCATAATGCATTTGTGCCTGTGATGCCAAGAGTAAAGAGTTGGATACCATGATCTGAACCAAAGTGTATAGAATGACTTGGAGGCTCAGGCTGGTTATTTGTTTGATTGGCACTTGTGAGCCACTCTTCTCGGTGTTGGAAACACAGTACTCATTGATAAACACCGACATTGGAATTTTAGTACTTCCCCTCTCCTCAATAGACTGGTGATGAAGTAAATTTCTTCAACCGTAATGGTCAAAGACTGCCTAGGGAGCATGCATTCCTTGGCATCCAGGTTCCAATAGTCAATTAGGAGATTTATTAATCTCCTTTGTGCTCTCATGCCACCATCTTGGAAAAATTTGTACATGTCGCAAGAACGTGCAATTACTTGGCCTCATCATTATCGAACACTGCTCGATCCACCTCTTCGTGTTCACGTTCTCTCCAAAGAATGGACATCCTATCATTTTCCAAAAATAATTTGAGTTATTTTTTATTTTTTTTTCAATCTCCTTTATGCGCATTTGCAGCCTTTCCTTAGAACAGTTGTGGATATCCACAATTGGTGTTTCCACCAGCTTCGTACATCTGCAGGTTTCCTTAAGGAAACCCGCAGATGCGCAGGTTCGAGTTTATTAAAGTGACTTTAAGCTTGATTTTTGGAAAAAATTGACAGAACGAATAATTGAAATGCAAGATAAGGTGAAAATACTTACTTGTTGAAGGTGGCAAGTAGTGGAGTTTCTCCAAGCTCTGTGTTTTCTCAATTTTCTCTCCAGGGGTTTTGGTCACTTTGGTAATTGTTTGGGTGAAATGGTAAAAATGGAATGGAAAATGGGTAAATATACCAAATTTTATTAAAATTTTGAAAACCCACTTCCTAAAGTTTCCTGATTTTCTCCAAATTTTCAACTAATGATCAAATTTTGTAGCATTATCGTCATTTTTCCAGGTCTTAGGACATTTTCTCCGATACCTTTATCATCGATTAGTCGATTCTTGTACAAGACTATGGGAAGGTAATGTTTTTATAACTAGCATTTAGGTTAGGTTGCATTTCACTCAAATGGTTACATTCTCAATTACCATTGTCGTCTAACCTTAGGGTCAATCCCATCAATGAACAGTGAAACATTTCTCTATGCTTAAAGTATCATTTGACTGATGGTAGAGCCTACCTTCCATGGGAACTCTAGTATAGAATCCTTTTTCATTATGGCACTCATGTTGCAAGTTTGTTTTAGGATCGGGGGTCCTGTTTAGTCCCGCCATGAGTTTGCATTTGAAATTCATACTTATTACTCTTTCTCGTTCTGGCCTTTTCCTAGGGGACCCCTATCTTATATGCTACTCCTCAACAGCATTACAGATTCCATAGTTAATCTCTTTTTGGACTCCTTAAAATTGAAAATATTGTCGAGTGACATTGTTCCTTGTACAATTGTTAAATGGATCTGAAGGAACGTCTATCCAGCACAAGTTTACCCCTTTTTAAACTGGACAAGACTACTTACGAAACAAATATACTCTAGTCTACAGGCTAGAAGATTTCTCCTAAGTTGTGTTTTATACTTTTTCGAGCTCAGGGGACTAATTTTACGAAAAAGGATAAGGGAGTCCATAGTTAAGCTCTTTTCAGACTCCTTAAATTGAAAACATAGTCGAGTGATATTGTCTTTGTCACACTCATTAAAAAGGTTTTGAAGAGGCGTCCTTTCGGTATAAGTTTAACCCTTTTTTGGACCGACTGGACTATGTACGAAAAAGGAATACTCTATCCCTATTGTGACCAGAAGAGTTCTCCTTGGTATTATTTTATTCTTTTTTGGGCCCTGGAGATTAAACTTACGAAAAAGAACATTATGGGAAGTTTACTTCCCAAAGTTGAGTCGTATATGCATCTGCATATTGACTGCTCATGCTTTTAGGCTTAATGTCAGCTTCAGCACATTGTTGTTGAACCAATTTCCTATGAATCCCTATCAGTTCCTGGCCTTGCAGTTTATGCCTTTGTGACTTGATACCTTATCCCTGGAGGGAACATCCCCCGAGTGTTCTTATCCTACACATGTTTTCCTTGCATTGAGCATAGGTATGTTCCTTGCGCTATGGAACTAGTTTTCTTTCCCACGACACTTGTTTCCTCCACTGTACAATAAGCATTCTTTAATTCTTTTTCAGGCTTCTATAACATGAAAAAGACCTTAAAAAAAAAAAAAAAAATGGGAAAACATCTAATCTCTTTGGTTGGCAACAGCCTTGTCTCCCTTAAAAAAATCAAAATCTTGAGTCAGTGTCTCATCGTTTTGCGTTTAGTATGGCTTTAGGAGACTTTTTCTCACCTAAGTTTTTCTCCCCCAATTGGTTATTCTTCCAACTATATGGTGTGTTTGTTGAAACCTCATGTGTCACAAATGTATCCCGGTTTATGGGTCATGCTTCCCAGGTCACATAATGTGTCATTCTTATGTTCAAGGGAAAGTTTTAAACCTGTGTCGGCCATTTTGTAGTTATCCTTTGACCTTGCAAGTTGGCCTAACCAATTCAAGTCTCATCATCACAAGTATCAATCTCTTCGTTTGATCTCTTCCAAATATTTCGCCTTTTGCCACCCTCGTTTTGGATGATGGAGGATGCCTTAATGCCTTCCTTATAGCGGGTTCCCTCCCATCGATTTCAACATATCTTTCTCTAGGAGAGGGATATGTAGATATGTTTGGTACCTTGGGGCTTGCAGTCATCAGTGGCAGGTTCCCTCACTATTGACAGTGGGAATACATCAATGTCCCATGCTCAATAGTTTCTACCAGGTGTTTGATGCCAACTTATTTATTCACACTTGTTAGATAGTACCACGGTACCTTGACTCCCATCATCATTATTGGTGGGTTGTCTCACGTTTGTTAACGATATACATAGATAACATGTAATCAAACGATGTCTCACAGTGTTTGAATTTGGCTCAACTATTCACATAGTGTAGACGTGTACCACGACAGATCGTTGTGAAGAATTCGGGTGAAGTATGAGCACCACCTCTTTTTTTCTCCTTCCCAACTCATATGGTGCCACCTCACAGACATTGGTACTTGTAGAGGATTAGTTTGTTCATTCTCTTGGTTCCATATATCCTTTGTTCTTGTTCTTGAGACATAGATCCACTATGTATCACTTTGTGGCTATGATCTTCTTTGACATGGATCCATTGTTTATTATTTGTGGCCATGATTGCTACTTTATATTTATCACATGGAACTGTTGATGTTTTGGTAGTTGCAGGAGGTATTAATCTCCACGTGTAACCTATGAATTAGAATAGAATATTCTAAAAGCAAGTGAACCATTAAACCAATGTGTGGAAACCCCAAAAGACAAGTCGGCCTAGCAGAATAAATAATATTAGAATATTATCTTCTATAACTACAAGTCGGCTCCACGGGAAAAATATAAATAGAAAATATAATTACCAGAAAGTCAGGTCGGCTCAGCCAGAAAAGTCACTGGATAGATTAATATAAATAGAGGACGTTTTAGCTCATTTGTACACCTAGTCAGAGCGCAATTCTTGTGGAGAGTTGCAATTGTAGCTGCAACTATAACTACAAGGATGAATAAGGGTGCATGGTCATCTCTTGATCTCGGTCTCTCTCTTGGTGATTTTCTTGGTGACATTCTTGCTAAGTATGGTGCAAGTCTGAGAAATTAGTGCAGTTGCAGCTACTGCAGCTGTGTATGGTTCTTATTCTGTGGATATCAATACTCTCTCTTGTGCGCTACCCTTGGAGAAGGAGCACTCTACTTGTCTTGATTTGTTGTTACAGTTAGAAGCTAGGGTTTATCTATTTGTTATGGAGTAAGATTGTCAGAATTTTTCTAAGTAAAGGATAGTGTGCTCGGGGTGGCATATGTGAATGTCTATGGTTGGGTGATAATGATGTGACATTGTCTATGGTTAAACGAGAATACCAAAATTTCAACATGGTTTTAGAGTAGGTTCCCTTCATAGCAGTCTAATTGCTGGAAGGAAGATCCTTTGTTTCCCCCATTGTCAAGATCGTTGAGCACTCACTAAAACCCTAGGTTTGCAATGTCAGTTACTTTGTGCCAGTTCCTTTGTGTCATTTCCTTCGTGCCAGTTGCAGTGAAATTTTTTGTGAAGTATTGAGACTAACTTTTGGTTTTCCCAGTGCGCCTTACCCTAGCGCATCTCCAACTATCTTCAGATTTCTAGTTGGAGCAGCTTGAAATTTTTAGGTTTGACATTGCTTGTCACTACTGTCAGATGGTGTCTCTTTTTCCAGAGGTACGTACTTGTATATGTTTAAACTATATCATTATCTTAATGGTATTTGTAGGAGAAGGGATATTTTTTCCAAACAAACAATCGTAGATCCAGAGGGATCTCAGATCTAGCACATTCAGAGGAACAATGCACTCCAGGTTTGATTATTTTGATATGCCTATAGTTGTTATGGAATTATTGTGATCTTATGAACATCTAGTTGTATTTTGATCTATTGAAGTTATAATTATCACACTAACCTCTGCTCAAACTTAAATTTATGAAATGACTCTAGTCAAAGTATTAGATTGATTAAGGTTGAGATTTTCAAGTTTACTTGCATTATATTACCTAACTAAGATTTATGTTAGGAAATCACATTGTCTTTAGGAAATCATATTGTCTTAAGTACAAGGGATGGATTTGAGAGAATATATGTCATCTTGAGTGAAGGAGACTCTGAAGAAAAGAAACAACACTCATTATTGAAGATAAGACTCTGGGTTCCAAGTTTGATTAATTAAATTAATAAGTTTCCAATTGCACGTATCAAGTTTAATAATTGCTACATTACTAGTTGTGACAACAATCCTTGAAAGGTTCTATTATTTCTAGATACAATGAATACTTGGTAGCATGTGAGTACTATTATAAATGATTATTATACTCGGTCGCAAGATGAACTAACATCTCCTCTAGGAGATACTTCCTTTTTTTCTTCCAGGCAGGTCACCTTGGTAATAATATGATGATTACCATGAGATTGAATGTTATTCATGTTGACATAGATATGTTCTTATGAAAATGCTATTATAGTTTTTTCTCTTGTTGCTCTTGTCTCAGGCAGGTTATTTTATAAATTCCATGGAAGTTATTGTGGAGGAATGATTGATAACAACACTATAATAGTGTTGTTCCTATTTCTTATTATTCTATTTTTATTTTGGGTCTTGTTCCAGGCAAGTCACAAGCAATATCTTTGAGAAGGGGCTGCTGTGATTATTGTTCTCGTTCTTGTTTTTATTATTATAAGAGTATTATTCTTGTCTGGTGTTTTCCCTTTGTTGTCCTTGTTCAGAGCAAGTCACATGTGATAACTCTAAGGGAAGCTATGGTGACGGTTGCAGGAGACAACATATTAGATGGTATCTAGTTTGAGACATGGAGAAGACTATCCAAATAAGAAGTTGTATACACGATCATATACATCCATGTACCAAAGAAGAAGAAGACGAAGAAGGGTACTTTTCCGAGATACATAGTTTCTCATATGGAGATTGATTGTAAGGAGAAGAAGGCTCCAAAGATGATCGAACAAATCACTCTAGTGCATTTGATCACTCTTCAAATCATCAGGAAGAGTTAGTAGATCCAGAAGGGCCTACCCATAATCGTTACAGTAACCAAGAAGAGACCAATGTGGTCCCATGAAACTTTGTAAGATGCAACATTAATTAGCCATAGCATGAGGAGTAGATGGCTCCACTGGTGGTGAGGTAGGTGACCCCACCAAGTACCAGCTCAAAAGGAGCTAAACATCAGAGGGAGTCAACCCTCACAATCTAGTAGGGAGGAGCAGCCTCCCCAAGACCATTCATAGGATACTTCAGAGGAAATCATCACACATAGAGGGAGAAAATGGATCTGAATATTATATAGACTCAGAGGTAGTCAAGATTCAGAGTGAGAATGGAGACTCAGAGACTTTCATATTTAGATGAAAGAGAGAGACGTATTCCAGGACTGACAGACAGGTGCCATGGGTTGAGAAGGCTAGATCGAAGCTTCAAAGGATTTGAGGAGATATGATATCTTATGGGAAGATTCCCTTTCTTTAGTATACTTTTCTACAGTGACCGAGGAGGAAGCCAGTGAGAAGGACTAGGATATATATATTTTCCTTGGTTCTGAGACCAGAAGGAAAGTCAGTGGTGACTTCTAAGTTGATCTACAAGATCAATCATGTTGCAGATAAATATCATAGAGATGTACAAAGATTGATTTGTGTCCATAGGATTCTCCCAGCAAGAGGGAGAAGACTATGACGATACACTTGCTCCAGTATATTTCTACCAACAAACAGGTAGCAGATATGTTGACCAAGCCTCTTTTAGAGATAAGCTTGGAGTGATATAGAAAGACGTCTCCAGTAGTGAGAAGTGATTGTTTTTCCCATTAGAGGGAAGTGATGATATCCCTAGTAGAGGGAAGTTTTGAGGTCCCCGGTAGAGGAAGCTACTCTAGCGCAGGTTGGTACCTGAACGTAGGTTGGCATACTACCCCACCGCAGGTTTTTACTCCAACGTAGGCTGGTATGCTACCCCAACGCAGGTTGGTACTCCAACGCAGGCTGGTATGCTACCCCAGCGCAGGCTGGTATGCTACCCTAGTGCAGGTTGGTACTCTAACACAAGCTAGTATGCTACCCCAACGCAGGTTGGTACTCCAGCACAGGCTGGTATATTACCCCAACACAAGTTGGTATGCTACTTGAATGCAGGTTGGAATGTTACCCCAATGCAGGTCGGTATGTTACTCCAACACAAGCTGGTATATTACCCCAGTGCAGGTTGGTATGCTACTCCAACAAAGACTGGTATTCTACTCTAGTGAAAGTCTATAACTCCTTATGATGGCTAATGTGCATCTATGATGGTGATACTTGTTACATGATATGTTTGATCATATGATAGCATGTGTGACTATGGTGATGCTACCTGTAGATTGGTCTGCAAGACCATGTGAGTCTTGACCATGCCATGTGATATGGATGGATGGATGTGTTTGAGACCACTACATAAATAACATCTTAGTTAATACCTCCCTAGCTAAGAGGGAGTGTTGATGTTTTGGTAGATTTGGGAGGTATTAATCTCCATGTGTAACCTATGACTTAGAATAGAATATTACGGAAGCAAGTGAACCATTAAACAGATGTGTGGAAACCCTAAAAGACAAGTCGTCCTAGAAGAATAAATAATATTAGAATATTATCTTCCAGAACTACAAGTCGGATCCACAGGAAAAAGATAATCAAAAAATGTAATTACCATAAAGTAAGGTCAACCCAACCAGAAAAGTCACCAGACAGATTAATATAAATAGAGGATGTTTTAGCTCATTTGTACACCTAGTCAGAGCGCAAGTCTTGTGGAGAGCTACAGTTGCAGCTGCAACTGCATCTACAAGGAGGAATAAGGGTGCATGGTCATCTCTTGGTCTTGGTCTCTCTCTTGGTGATTCTCTTAGTGACATTCTTGGTGATTCTCATGGTGAAATTCTTGCTAAGTATGGCACAATTCTAAGAGAGTAGTACAGTTGCAGCTGTTGCAGTTGTTTATGGTACTTGTTATGTGAATATGGAGACTCTCTCTCTTGTGAGATACCCTTGGACAAGGAGCGCTCTACCTGTATTGAGTTGTTGTTGCAGCTAACAGCTAGGGTTTATCTGTTGGTTCTGAAGTAGGCTTGCTAGAATTATTGTATGTAAAGGTTAGTGTGCTTGGGGGTGGCATATGTGAATGCCTATGGTTGGGTGACAATGATGTGACATTGTCTATGGTTAAACGAGCATACCAAAATTTCAAAAGGATCCATTGTGTATTATTTGTGGCCATGGAAATTAGTCATACTCTCATATGTACCATGGATCCGCAATGTATTTGATATGGTGGCCATGCTTTATCACTCTTGAGCATGGGTATGCTTGACTTGGGAAAAAAATATCTTGCTTGATCTTTCCTGACGGTTATTTCTTTTTGGATAATTTGTTTGGGAACCTCCGTGGAAACTTCAATGCATCCTCGCCTCTCAGATTTCATAATGTATTTCGGCCATCATTTTTCCCTTCTAACCTCACACATTAGGGGGCATCTTTTATAGCTCAAAATGTCACACCTATGATTTTGTGTCATGTCCTAACCCTTTCCCAATGCTTGTTATCATTTTCCCTAACAGTCATCTCCAAAAATCATCTAAAAAACATTCTTTAAGAGCATATCCATGGGTTTACTTGGTGCAACACGCAGACATTCGTGCCTTTCCTCATTACAACCCATGGATGCCCTCATTTTTGGTGAAAAATAAAATAATCCTATGTTTTCAGGTGGGTTTTTCAGTTGGGTTTGTTTCCCAACAAACCTTGCCCGTACATAACAGAATTCAACCCCCAAACCTCTTTGGGAAGATACAAAACAACCATAGAGGGATAAATATGAAGAGACAAGTCCCTTGGTGCAAAGTTATGTTTCCAGCATCTAGCAAGCCTCATTTCCCTATATTCTCTAAGCAGCATCCCCTTTAGTCTGGAAACTTTTTTTCCAAAGATTCTTTCTCATTTTATATGATTATAGGGCGTCTCCTTATCCCTATATGATCCATCGAGAGAATTTTATATCGATTGAGTTGATGCTTGAGGATTCCTGGAGGAACCCAGATAGTTGGCTTTAGGACGGTGCCTAAGGCTGGACAAGGTTGTAACTTACCTTTTCCACTTGTTGATAATAAAAGAGTTTGTTTTCCCTCATATTTGTATTCAATGTACATTTATCTATATTCTTACTTTGAATACGACATGTAACATGCGCATGATTTTGATTGCATAACTACTTTCATCACATCCCTAGTTTTGTATCTATCTCGCAGGATGATTCCAGCAGAAGATCGAGAGATTTTTGACGAATTGGAGTAGGGATCGACATCAAACGAGAGAACAAGGTGCACCTTCTTTTCTCCTCTTTATCCCTGCTTTATCCTAATTAAAGTAGTCATTTTCTTTAGTTTTTGTGTGTTTGTCACTGAGGGGAGACTGTTGTCTCTTTCACTTGGTCTTGCTCTATTGTGATTACAACCCACAATCACAGGGGGGAAATCCCTTAATCACACCCTTCACTGCATACTTGGCATCATCACCAAGATCCACATGGATCCCTGAGTCCTCCGTTGAAGTAATAAATAGCTCATGTTCTTCTTTCATGTGACGTGGTGCACCACTGTCCAAATATCACGCACTCCTTGTAGTTGTACCGGTGGAAAGGAAAGAAACTAGTGAGAAATCCCTATCAAACTTCCTTGCAAACTCATCTATATATGTCTTTGTTGATGTTGTTGTCTCTGTCTTTCCTCTTCCTTTCTTCTTCTTAGGAAACTAAGATGCATAATTTCCATTCTTATGACATGCGAAGCACTTGATTTTACTCAAGTCCTTTTTATTCCCCGGCTGTGATGTTTCTTCATCATTATTACCCGTCTTGTTGGAACCCTTTCATTTTCCCTTCCTCTCTTACTGAAAAGGACCAAGTTCTCATCACTACTTCCTTGATGCCTTTAGACTCCTCCCGAGTCTCTTCCTGGATACAATTATCCCAAAGCCTCTCCCAATATGGGAGTTTTTCCTGAGTGTAGACTCCCTTAACAAATGGTTCCCATGACTTGGGAAAACCATTCAATGCCACATTTACGAGCTATACATCATCCACTTTCTCCCCAATAGCTACAAGTTGATCATGTACCTGAGTGATCCTTATGAAGTAGCTGGTAACATTTCCATATCTACACATCTACACAGATATGAGTTTGTTTCTTAAGACCATCTTCCTATTCATGTTATCTCTCTAGAATAATCCTACTAGGGAATCAAACATCTCCTTGGCCATCTTCTTCTCAGGTAAGTGAGGAATCAGATGATCCTTCACTACATCCAATATTACCCACTAGTCTTTGATCTCCTTCTTCTTGTGAACTGCCAAATCTTGTGGATCTGTCGCTGGAGGAACTACTTTGTCCACAATCTCCCAAAATTCAAATTCCTTCAAAACCAAAGTAACTCTTGTTTTCCAAGATAGGAAGTTGGATGCTCCATCCAATCTATATTCAACTCTCATACTTGTTGTTTCGATCCCTTAGACTTGATAATATACTGAGGAATCAACATGTTGTTGAAACTACCCTTGTACTGACATGTATGATCCTGCACGCGCATGTTCCTATTGATACTCGTGTACATACGCAACTCTTTGTTAGAAAAATAGGTGTGCTTGTTTCACCATAGACAATATCTCAATATTGTCACCCAACCATAGGCACAAATTCCACCCCCAAGCACCTTAACCTTGATAGAGAGAATAATTATGGAAGCAAACTCTAGAATCAATAGCCAACCAAAGTAGCGTACCTCTCTCCAGAGCTAGTGTACCAAGAAGAAATTCCAAAACATAACCAAGAGAAATTCCAAGCCATAACCAAGAGAAAGTCCAAACCAAAACCAAAAATGCTAGTTGTAGTGGTTGCAACTGCAACTCCTCTCCAAACTTGCACGCCATTGGTCTTATGCAGTTGTGAGAGTGTGTATAACAAATGAGCTCTAGCGCCTTCTTATTTATAGTTCTTCAACTCAACTGACTGGACCAACTTCTCTTCTTGGAGACTAATAACTCAATATTAATTAATCTCTTGAGCCGACTTGTCTTCTAGGGTTATTATCCAATGCTTTAGGGTTTCTCTTGCTTCCCAGAATATTCTAGTCTCGTCAAAGTTACACATAGAGGTTAATACCTCCGCAGCTACCATAATATCAAAACTCCCTCCTAGTTAGGGAGGTGTTAAAGGCAATGGTCTTGAGAAAAAACAGACCATTCAACCTAGTAGCATCAGCATAGTCACATAGCCTATCGCATGATCATGTAGATCAACTCATGAGAAACATCATCACTATTAGTATCATATGATAGCATCAACTGCATCATCTCTCGAATCCATACTCCATCTGAGTAATCAGGCATGATATTGAATAACTCACTCTATAGAGTGATACAAGAACCATTCTTCTAATCCATACATATGTCCTAGAAGAATAATTTTTCCGACAGATGTTGGAATCCATGCCATGGGATACAAGGACTATTCTTCTAATCCAGACATACATCCTATAAGAATGATTGTCCTAGACCATTTTACATGGGGAGAATGTCTGTCTACTAGCGATTTTTCCTGCATGGACCATTCTCCGCCTAAAGAATGCATGTCCATCAGCATACTGACTATCCATCTAGTTGGAAATCATCTCCAACACTAGTGGTAGTCTCCATGACAATCAAAGCAATGTCATTCAATAGAACAAAATTGTGTCTATCCATAGTGGTACACAACCACACCTAGTAGCACACGCCTACCAACCAGTGACACATAGTCACAACCAGTGGAACACATCCACCATAGTAGCATATTGCTACTATCCAGAGACATACAGTCTCCGCAACAATCATAACATTTGATACCAACCTGCATAACAATATCATGATACAAACTAATTCATCTGGGCCATTCTTCCACTCACATCTATGAGATATGGAAGATCATCTTCCCTCAAAAAGTAAAACATCAGCCATGGGCTATATGGACTATTCTTCCCAAGTATAGAAGAATAATTGTCCCTGATTTTTTAGCCTGGACCATTCACCTAACTGGTCCATTCCTCTAGCACTAATCACAGTGCAACCTAGAGATAATGATTCTTCCCTAGGGAATTCTTGTCCCTGATTGTTGAACCTGGACCATTCACCTAGTTGGGTCATTCCTCCAGCACTAATCACAATGCAACCTGGAGAGAATGAGTCTTCCCTAGGGAATAATTGTCCTACACCAACCTCTAAAATGAACCATTCTTCGAAACTACTCACAATTGTGAACTTCAAAAGAATGACTACCCGGCAAGGTGGACCATTCTACTCGACCACTAATCAAAGTGACTACTAAGAAGAATGATTGTCCTAGACCATTCCCCCACACTGGCCACAAGGGGAATCATTGTCTATGGTACATCAGCAATCTATCGGACCATTTTCATTACAAAAATGGTTGTTCGATCTGGACCATTTTCCAAACTGGAAGATGCCTATCCCCCAGAAATCTCGAACCACTTTCTGAACTAGAAAGGAACTGCCCATCCTGGACCATTTTTCGAACTGGAAAATGACTGTCCATAAATCAATAACATATCAGTGCTCCCTCCCAACCTGGGAGTAATGGCTTCCTTTTCCAATAATGAATTTGTCTCCACGAGCCCCATCTTGTCTCTTAAGTACGCAAACTTTTCATCTTGGACAGAGGATTTACCAAAATATTTGTTATATGCTCATATGTGGAGATATACTCGAGAACCACTTCTCTCTTCTAGACTTTATCACAGAGAATATAATGCTTGATCTCAATGTACTTCGGCCTATCATGGAACATCGGTTTCTCTGAAAGCTTCACATGGCTCTGATCATTACAATATATCATGGTCGAATTCAACACCTAATCAAACGGTCCAGAAACCAACTTACGGAGTCACATTACTTATGTACAAGCATCACAAGCTGCAATATACTTTGCTCATGTAGTGCTGAGTGAAACAAGCTATTGTTTCCTACTAGCCCATGATATCGTGGAAAATCTCAAACTCAAACATATCCAATTATCACTTCCTTTGTCATTTGTACTCCCTTCCCAATCTGAATCGATAAATTCATGCAGTTGTATGTCATAATTTAAACGTCCCATAAAAAAAATATCCGACTGAGTATTCTCCAAATACATTAACAAGCCAACCAATTGTCAATATAGAGACGGTTCTACTGGATTAGAGTCTCTTCAACTTTTTTAGATCTGTTATCATGGGAGTTTAGCCATGGATTTGCAATCCATCATCTCGAACTTTTGAGTAACCATTCTGATACTCTTTCTCTGTCATAGGAAGTTTTTCCATGCTTGTGTTGTATATGAGATACTCTTCATCAAGTTGCTTGAATCTATACAAGGTCTTCTTCCATTTGCATACATGGGTCTCTTTCTGGTATAATCTTCTTTCTCAATTTGCTTTATGGGGAAGAACATTCTTTTACATGTAAATTTCAATCCATTGATACTGCAAGAGGTATATCTAGTTTACTGGAACAAGTTGTCGTCATAGTCTTCTCCTTCCTTCTAGAAGAACCTCTAGTTTTGAATCTCATAATTCTTCCATTCATAAGTCTTTTTCACATTTTCTTACATACATTGTTCTTCATAACAACTTTCATTTCTTTTTCTTGGTTTCTTCTAGTGGGTTCAAACCAAGCTGGTAGTCTTATGATTCTCAGTATAATAACTGGTTGTTCTCGGTTTTATTCCTTTCTTAGAATCTTCATGTTCTTTCCCATGTTCCTCTTTAGCTTCTGGGCCCATGGAGTCTTTTATAGATTCCATGCCCTTCCTTCCTGAATATTCCAACTCCTTCCTTTCATCATAGGAACATGGATGTAGATGGACAACCAAGGATACTTAAGACTTATTTTCAAAGAAAAACTTATTCTAGAGTCAAACTGAACACGTGTTTCTTATCATGGCTACTACTTTCAATGGAAACATGGATGGATACTTCATAATCTTCATGGATTCTTAAATGGATCATATCATTTAGGATTATCTCCCTCCTAATCCTCGCTTCATGCATGAATGCATGCTCTTCTTTTGGAATTATGTAATCATCTCCCTCCATCTAAGAGAGTCCATGCTTCCGTATGCATCCTTATTGCCTTATGCAAAGTGTCACGAGTATTATTCTAGTTTCCACTTGATTAATGACTTCTTTCTGGTTTGACTCTTTCTCAGTCTCTTCAAGTTTGATTCTGATTTCGGCCTATCTCACAGTTGTTACTTATATAATAGATTCCTCAAGAATTTGTCACCAAAGATTGTCAACGTACTTCATCATTTTCACGTACATTACTTGATTTGTAGTCATAGCAATCCTTATCTTGTTATTCGTTTAGAGGTATTGTTTTATTGACCATCTTATCTTCTAAGAAATAGATATGCATGATATGTACAGGAACTATGTAAACATGGTATGTACAAGAACTATGTTATAGAAGAATATTTGTACCTTGACTAGAAGAAGTTTGCTTCATCCTGCTTAACTTTCTTTGAGGGTTCCTTTTCTTCGACAATTGTTTCTTCATGTGTTTCCTTCCTTTTCTTTAACTCAGGATAGTGGTTTTTGTAGTGATTGTTATCCCCTATACTAGGTATAATTAAGGAGATTATGTCTCGTGGCCCGCAAGTCCTAGACATGGAGTACTGAGAGCCATATTGACTTGAGCCTAGCCCTAGAGGGCACATCCTTCTTCTTCAATGCCTCCATTCTGTCAGCAGTAGCAGCATCCATCCCATCGGCCTGGTTCTGAAGTAGTAGGTGGGTCTTTCTCCATGAGGTTATGAGTCTGAGTATCATGGTATATGTCACTATGATTCTCAAAAAATTTGAATATGTGAATTTAATTCTCTTTTTCTTCATGACGTGTGCTTGGACTTTATTCCTTTTGACTTTTCCATACCTAGGGGGGATGACAGAATGCCCTAGTGAGTTGGTTCCCTTAGGAGTGAGTTTCCACTGGGTGGGTTTATGAAAGGTCATCGCCCATTCCCACCATACTTATCACTTTTCATCATCTTCCCTCTCATCTATCCCCTGCATTGGTTCGGGCATTAGGATTTCCAAGCTAGTAAACGGTTGTACCTTGCCTTGTGGGAAGAAGGGGCTAAAGGCCTAGAGGGTAAAAGTAGTTGGAAAAAGATAAAATCCAAAATATCAAACCTTGATATGCTTCGCCCAAGGATCCTCGAGAAAACAATAAAAGGCTTCTCAGCAAGAAAAAGGAGGGACCCATAAAAAGATAAAACTCAAGACCTAGTTGGTGGATAGGGGGTCTCATCACGAGCCAACCTATTAGTTCCATGGGCATGTACAGGTATGAAACTACTATTCATTTGGTCACCATGCCAGGGTAGTGGCTCTTGGTGGCATAGCCAAGAGAAAGGGGGTCTCATCATGAGCCAGGCTTCTCATCTCCGTGAAATTCTTGTGGGTAATGTTGTCACCATTGGTCACCATGCCAGGGTAGTGTCCCCCAACTATTCTATTTAAATAAAAAGAAATAAGATAAAAAGTAAAAAGGCATTGAATGGGCTAGGAAATATTTGTATCCATGATAAGGTGCAGCTCACCCTCTTAAGAGGCACCCACAGGTAATCCCTACATTTCCCTGTCATCACTGCACCCCTTGCCCAAACATCCCCCACACCATCTCATGCGCTTACATGACCTAGATTTGTATCCGCATGGAAACACCCCACACCTATCGAGAATTGGCACAATATGATGTCCTGGAACCCTCTCCAAATATGGCTTGTAGAATAGCATAACATCTTTGATCACTTGTCTGGGAAAGGGGGGTTTTATGCACATGTTTAGGTAACTTCATTATTAGATATGATTGACATTGCTATGATCCCTGTAACTTTTGAGCCCATGGAGGGCGTACTTGTTGTTGTTGTAGGACCACGCCCGACGGACAGGTACATATGGGAAGATGATTAGCTTGGACCTCCATAGGGATAAAATCCCACAAGATGGATGTTGAGACCCCAGCCAGAGGCAGACATATACCAGAGGGTTGCACCATAGAGAGAGGAGGGTGTTCCACCAAAGACATCTTGGTAGGCCTGGATCCATGGGGTCTTTGCCTTTCCCCTTGAACGTTGTCCTTGGAAGGCCCATGGCGTCACCTCTGTGACCCTTGACGTCACTCAGCGTCAGATGGACATGATGGAGGCAGTTGTGTGTCGATTAGCACGTGTGGCATGATCCAGAGGCCTTGGAAGGCTGGACGTTTTTCTCTTGGAGGCCAACGTCTCACCTAGGAGGCCCAACGTGACCCTAGAATGGCATGACGTCACCTCGTTTGCATGTTTTAGGGTCGAATTTGTCAAATTTATGTAAAAAACTGGATATTTGATGTAACTGGTCATGTCGGCCTTTTTTACCTTATTTTGTAATTAAAGGCCATTTGGATTGTATAAATAAGGGATTAGTCCCTTGTATTTTTTCATCATCTTTCACTCATACAAGTGATATCTTAAATTCGACCTCTTTAAGGCTTATTGGCTTAAAATAAGTGGTGTCCAACTCTAGGAGGAGGCTTGTCTTGGTGTTTTTTGGCATTTTCTTGGTGGAAAGTCTTCTACTAGGGTATTTGCTAGATTATTCTTAGTGAATGTAAGTGAAATTTTGCAATTTTGTTTTCCTTTGAATGGTTATAGTATCTTTACTTTTCACTTACTAAGCTCATGAAATTGTTAGTATAAAACCCTAGGAGATTAAGAACATGTTATTGTCCTTATCTCAATAGCTATCTACCTACTAGATATTGCTAGAAAACCTATCCATTGAATCATGTGCTAGAGCCCTACCATTGTAGCAATCTAACATCATTTGATTCATCAAGACTTTATTTATCTTAAGCTTTAACTAAATAAGAAGGAAAACTGCTAGGGCCTATGGTTACCTACTTCCTAGTAGTTGTTTTCCTTCTAGGGTTTGGTGATTGAGGCCTTGGGTTACCAACACCTCAATCATTTTCCCTATTGTCTCTAGTTCACATATTATCATTTTTTTCCTTCAATATTTGTGTTGCAAAAAGTGATTCCATTATCCCTAAAGACATTGGTTTATACCTTGTACTTGATTGATTGATGAAAACAACCCTCAAACCCTTTACCTCAAGTTATTTACTAACTATTCCTAACCCTAGATTAGACTAATTTACTAACATACTTGTTGGTGTTACAAAAGTAAGATACAACCATATATTGCTAGGACCTATCTTAGGTTTCTTAGGAGCATTGATTTCTACCTTGTTGAATCCAATATCGGATTTGTCATTTGGTGATCTCTGGCTATCCAAGACCTTGTCCAGAGTCATGGATCTGCTCAAGAACTTGATTTGGGTGTCTTCCTTCTCAAC
>SNQJ01S0023366.1:86757-102493 GCA_010110895.2 Picea sitchensis
GGTTCAAGTGGGTGCTTGAACCTCTGAGGACAACATTCCTCCCGATCGCCTCCCAACCTCCCTCGAATATTAATCTTTTATACAAAAACTCATTACAGTGAAATAAAGTTATTCAATGGCTTACCAGCCTTGTCGTTGTTCTGTTACACTGCTCTGCCCTGTCTGCATCAGTGTCTTCTTCACACACCTTGCACTTTCTGTTCTTCTCCATTTATACCCTCTGCACCATGTCCCTTCAATGCAACTTCCTCTGTTGTGTATTTCTACTCCTGCGCTCTGTCTCCTTGCTCACACTTCAATCCTTCTACACAGCGACCACAACAACTCCAATAGCAATGGCAACAGCAGCCCCTCTCTTCTCTGTGCCATGTACTTCTCTTCTGTGCCCCTTGTGCATTCAGTGTGTTCACACCCTCTGCATGCTCACACCGTGCCGATATCCACCACTTCTCGAGTGCTCTACCTAATCATCATGGTAACTCTTCATCTTCTCTGGCGGTTTTCCCACGCGTTCAACATCACTGGGTGTTATGCTGAGATGCATCAGCCTCTCTGGAAGTTGAGACTCTTCGTCTTCTCTGTAACAGTTGAGCTCATCCTTTCTGTATCTATTACGAGCTCTTTTTCCTCCAGAATAGCCAACCTTACACAATCTGTCTCATCTTCTTTTATGCATACCTTCCCGACAGTTCCACTTCGCCTTCCCTCAGCCGAAACAAGAACACCTGTCCTAGCAACTGAAACGCTAATTGATTCGTCATCATGAGTATGTTTCTCTTAACAGATTCATAACTAAAGCATTAATGTGTATGATATGCAGCGAGCAAATCTAGACGGTTAGTATATGTGCTCCCAGATCTACGATCGGGATTCGATTCTGGAGTCCCCTTGCCATTCTATCTTTAAGCGAAGGGGAGGGGTCCGGAATTGGGCGTGCATCTCTCGAGCGGTCAGGATTAAAGCACCTAGATCAACGATGCTCAAGAGATTCCATACCCCCCTTGCCTTTCTGTCTTTAATACGGGGGGGGTCCGAAATGGTGGAGTATTGACGAAGGGCCCCACTCCTGTCATGTCACCTTCTGTATTGTTCTCCACCTGATCGTGCGACAAGGCTCGGCTCCTCCTTGTCCTCTGACATCTGTCCATCTCTCATTGATGTGACGATCCCCGATACCCCGAAACGGTGTGAGATCAACAGTCCTGATTAATTCTTATCTTAACGGTTGCGATTAAATCGCAAAATCGCATATCGCGAAATCGGGGTTCTTGATGTCAAGTGTTCGTGTCACTTCAAAGTCCCGATCCCCGATTCTCCAATCCCCGATGTGCTCCTTTCCCGAGCTTTAGCCCCTTCCGGCTACACAATGGTCCATGTGACCTGTTGTTACGTGACCACCACCATACCTCTCGTCGTGGTTTCGGGTTTTACGATGTCAATGTGCATACGCCCCTTTGACCCGCGATATGTCGATCCCCGACTTCCTCCGTACGCCTGACACGCATCCCACCGAATGGACGGTTCATATTCCACGTCGAGGTTTCCTCTAGGGATTTCCCCGATCCTTCGTCCACGGGAATACCGATTTGCCGATTCCCGATACGCTGGTCCTCCGACGGCTCCCGGCCTTTGACCTACCACCTGTCCTCCACTGACTCCTGGGTGGCCCACATGTTATATGCCTTATCGGGAAATCGTGTATCGCGATTTCGCGATGTCTGATGAAATTGTTCACGGGACTCGTGAAACTCTGATTCTCGATTCTCCGATGAAGCCTCATGTCGATCTTCTCCTGGTGGTGCCCGATCGCTGCCACGCGTCCTTCCAAATGGACGGTCCCGATTCTGTCGGGATTTCGAGACTTTCAATGTCCCGGTTCTCATGACCTTGAGAACTCCGATCTCCCGATGGCTGATATACCGATGAAAACTCCTCGTTTCGGGACTTCTCTTCTTTCTCCCGAGGCTTATCTCCCTCGCAGCTTCTGCAGATCTGACGGCTGTCGATGACCCTGCACAAAATCTAACGTCTCTCGTTCTGTCGGGAATTTTGGATGGGATCCAACCGCTGTGGATCTCTGTCTTCCTTCTCCTCTGCAAACTTCTGTATCTTGAGCTTTGTTGCGTGCGTTTTCCTCAACGTTGTTCCTCCTGAGCTTTCACGTATGTTTGAATCCCCAAGGGGTTTTATCCTTCTTATCCTTCCATCTCCACTGTTGTACTTTCCATCAATGACAAGCATACGCTACTTGTTAAACATTCCAAACATCCTCTGAAATATCTCTTCTGATCTTATTGAGGTTGCTCTGCAGTGTATTCCCAAAATACTTCTGGTGCATGTCTGTTACATTCTTCCTGTACTCGTGCCATCTTCATTGTTTACTTGCCATCAATGACAAGCATATGTTGCATGTTAAACATTTTCCAACAACCTCTTGCTACGCCAATTTATTATCCATTATCACTTCCCATTTGGACAAGTACAAATTGTGCGATAACATTTTGGTGCCATTGTCGGGGAACGCTGAGTCAATTCTCCTCAAAGACAACACTTTTCGATAAGAATTTCCTCAAAATCCTTTACCTTACAAAGATTACATGGAGACTCCATTGAGGGTGATCTCCTCATCCCTTTGATAGTTTCAAGAAAATTATCTGGCAACTCCACTAATGACAAAACCAACCATGACTTCTCAATGGGACCCAGGTAATTTCAAACCCTTAGACATGAGTAAAATCTCGGGATACCCTAGGAAAATGCCCCCTAAGTATGAAAATCGGCTCCCTAGATTCACTGGTAGTGATGGAGCTAGAGAAGACTATCACATGTGTGATGTTTGGGCTTTCTTTCAACTCCACCCTATTAGTGATGATGTTGAAGATTTGGCAATGAAACTCTTCTCTGCCACTCTTCATGGCAATGCTAGAGAGTGGTATGACGACCTTCCTGATGCTAGCATCACATCTATGGACCAATTGGAAGAAACATTTCTCAAAATATGGGGTATTAAGTTGGAAGACATCCCCATACTGCTAAAAAGACTCGAGCATATAAAGCAAACTGAGAATGAGACAATCAAAGAGTTCCAAGATAGTTTTGAGGACCTGTTATTTTGAATTCCTGGAAGCCATCATCCTAAGGACAAGTACCTTGTTTATCTCTATACCAATGCACTCTTAGTGAATTTAGGTTTTCCCCTCAGTAAAAAGGACCCAAAAACACTTCATGAGGCTCATAATATGGCTAGAGAAATCGAGGAAAATATCTCCTTGTCCAATGAATGACACCTCTTTACCCCGGATGCTCTTAGTTTGGAGAGATTAGTTTCCCTTGAGACCTTTACTAATAATTTCCAAGAAGAAGGGGAACCAATCATCAACCAACAAGAGGTTGAGGAGAAGGATCCTAATGAGGTCTTCCAATCCCATGAGGAAGAACAGGGGATTACTCATTCTTCTTCCGAGGAGGATGAAGACGTGGTTGAAGAGCGAGAGCCTGAAGATATCAAACACGATGAAGCATTGATGTGCTCTCCTCCCTCTGATGAAGCCATCCAAAATCCCATTTTCCCTGCACAAGAAGAAAAGGATGAGGTTAGTCACTTTCCTTTTCAGGTTTTTGATAATACCTTATTCTATTATTCAGAGAATGAAGAAGAAAAGGAACCCTTGGGCAAGTTGGATCCTCTATATTATAAAGTTGAAGATGTAGGAGCAAGTCTTCCATTTGATGAAGTTATCCAAATACTTGAAGCTCCTGCACAGGAAGAAGTAAGAAAGGTGAGTTATTTCCCTTTCCAAATTTTTAATGATTCTTTATATTATGATGTGGAAAGTGAAGAAGTGTTGGATGTTTTAACCCCTTCATGCTATGATGAAGATGATGGATTTGTTGATAATATTGATGAATTCATACATGTCGGGAAGCGTAAATGGGATGTGATTGGATATGATGGGGATCCCATTTACAACATTGAGGGTTATTTCCAAAAGTTGTCTTTACCATCATCACATGAAGTTACTAATAAATTTGACATTTGGCAATAAGGACATGACATGATTACAAATTTTTTTCACACACCCAAGGATGACCTGATGCTATGCCCTCCTAATAATTTTCGGTCATACCTTGAGTAATTTGATGATTATTCCTTCGAGTGCTTGGATTTATTCCATGAGGAATATTATCAACCACCATTATGCCAAGATCTTGATAGAGGTAAGGACATCGTTTTCCCGAAGAAGGATCCTTGTGATAATGTTTTTCAGCTCCCTTCAACTATTTTGTCTTGTTATGTCATTAAAGGTGTAGTTGGGAAGCATGTCATTTGTTTTAAGTTTCCCCTAAGGAAAAGCCTACATTTCAAGGGTAGGTTGAATACCTCAAGAATAATTCTATCAACTTAGTCTTTCAGCCTTCCCTTAAGAATTTTCCAATCATCTTCTAGGTCCTTTCTAGTCCCTTCCCAGACCTCAGATTGTGAAGACGCCCAAGGTAACCAACCTTCAAACTCTTTGAGTCGGTCTATTGAACCTTTGATTTTTCACAATCCCTTTCTGAAATGGATTGAGCACTTTCCTAAAGGTGTGAATTGGCATGATTTTGTCCCTCCCTCCTGCCTCCATGATCTAGACTTTACAATTTTCGATGATACAATACATTTTCTAACTCATGTTATTTTTGTGCTTGACGTATCATTGTTTTGGTTTATGATGAAGAAAAGAGGCAGATATTATGAGACGTTGCTAGGATGGTTTCATTGGTTATTTGAGTACACCTAGCATTCAACCAACAAGTAAGTAGAGGTAAGTAGGTAGGCATTTTTCATTCATTGTATATACCATCTGCATTTCATGCTTGAATAGTTGTATTTCCATTTGTACATATGATTTGCTTACTCGTATCATATATGAGCCAGGGGTGATATCACCACCCCAAATGATTACTAATCAATCTTGTTGAGATCTAACAGGTCATAGGTCATACTAGATAAGTTGAGGTCCTCATGCACTCTATGGTGAGCACATGTCCCTGAGTTGGAGCCAAATGTTATCCCCTATCCTATGGATAACTATGGATATTATCTATCAAGGCCCACGGGTCCTAGACATGGAGTACTGAGAGACATATTGACTTGAGCCTAGCCCTGGAGGGCCCATCCTTCTTCTTTAGTCCCTACATTCTGTCAACAACAACCGCATCCATCCCATTGGCCTGGTTCTGAAGTAGAAGTGGGTCTTGCTCCATGAGGTAATGAATCTGGTTATCATGGTATGTGTCACTCTGATTCTCAAAACATTTGAATATGTGCATTTAATTCTATGTTTCTTCATGACATGTGCCTGAAATTTATGCCTTTTGACTTGTCCATACCTGGGGGGGATGACAGAATGCCCTAGTGAGTTGGTTCCCTTAGGAGTGAGTTTCCACTGGGTGGGTTTATGAAAGGTCATCGTCCATTCCCACCATACTTATCACTTTTCATCATCTTCCCTCTCATCTATCCCCTGCATTGGTTCGAGCATTGGGTTTTCCAAGATAGTAAAGGGTTGTACCTTGCCTTGTGGGAAGAAGGGGCTAAAGGCCTAGAGGGTAAAAGTAGCTGGAAAAAGATAAAATCCAAAAGATCAAACCTTGAGATGCTTCGCCCAGGGATCCCCGAGAAAGGAATAAAAGGCTTATCAGCAAGAAAACAGAGGGACTCATAAAAAGATAAAAGTCAAGACCTAGTTGGTGGATAGCGGGTCTCATCACGAGCCAGCCTATTAGGTCCATGGGCATGTAGCGCTATGACACTACTATTCATCTGGTCGCCACATCAGGGTAGTGACTCTTGGTGGCATATCCAAGAGAAAGGGGGTCTCATCACGAGCATCCTTCTCATATCTGTGAACTGTTTGTGGGTAATGTTGTCACCATTGGTCACCACACCAAGGCAATGTCCCCCAACTATTCTTTTGAAACAAAAATCAATAAGATAAAAAGTAAAAATGCATTTCATGGGATAGGAAACATTTGCATCCTTGATAAGGTGCATCTCTGATGCAACAGCATCACTCCAAGCCAGCTATGCGCCAGCCAGCCAACACATCAAGCACACATTCAATGGAAGGAGAGAGGCGCAGCCCTCTCATTGTTCAAATTTTGAAATTGTATTAAATGGTTGTAAGGCTTTAGATAAAGGTTTCCTTAAATGGTTGTAAGGCTGAGATCTAGATCCGATTCGGACTAGACAGCCATTCAATGTAATTGAATGTAAATTAATGAGAGTTGGTGAGGATGGAGGAAAGCGCTCGAGGAGCCCCCTTTTGTAAAAATATCTTCTTTTGTTTTTCAGTTAGGTAGAGAAGAATAGAGAGAATAGGTGAGATAGGAGACGAGAGCCGAGACTCTATTGCAGTAAGAGCTTGAGCACATTTGTAAAGAGGCATTCTTGATTAATACAAACAGAGAGTAGTTTTTCCTACATGTTGTTGTTCATGTGTTTGTGAGTTCATGAATGAATGTCTTTATGTGTTGATGATATGTTGTAGATGTATGTTAGATGTGCATTTGCAGGGATAGATAGATTTTCCTATCTAAGAGTTATTTGATTTCAGGTCTGGATTCTTTGTGGTTTCATGCAAGAGTGCATGAAAAAGTACTGTGGTCTCTGAAAACCAGTGTAGGAGTTGACTTCTGAATTCTGCGGAATTTCAGACAAATACGTGCCAGGAGGGCGCACTAGCTGAAGTCATTGTCTCAAGGAGGAAGTCTCAAGGTTGTTGAACACCTTGAAGGAGAAACTGTGCAGAGGAGAACACAGAGAGGAAAAGCATAATTGTTGAGAATTTTGTAAAGGCTCTGCCAAGAGGGCATTGAGAAAATGCACAGGATGCATTGAGGAGAACTCTATTTCGAGTTCGGTGAGAAGACAGAGTCACTGAGGATTCTGGAGAACTCTGTCAGGAGGGCATTAAGAAGTTGCATAGAGTGCACAAAAGGACTCTTTTCGAGTTATGTTGGGAAGAGAAGTGTCAAGAAGAGACACTCATAGAGTTACTGAATACTATGTTAATCTCAACAATGAGGGCTTGAGCAGAAGGTCGTTAGAAGGACACTAGATTTCAGTTTGAGGACACAGAAGGGCGAGTCCCCTAGAGGCTCGAGTAAATAAAGCTTAGGAAGGATAGTACCTTAGCGCACCGAGTAACAACAGAGTGAGAAGAAGGTCAAGAAATCCTTTGAGGTTTCACGGTCTTGGTGCAGACCCCCGACCCTCGGGCCAAGATCTGCACAGGATCGATCTTCTTTGAATCCGCAGAACTGAAATAGTCCTTTCGGGCCCTCACTGGAGCCCCACGAATCCCATCCACAGGTCCTTCACGAAAACCCCACCTGCACAATGTGCACCAGGCATGAGTCTTCACCTCCACACAACCACCAGATATGACCTCTAGCCAAGACAAGAGGTGTTTTTCGCATTTCACAACTCAAGGATGCAAGAGATTCGAGTCTTTTGACTCTTCAAACCCCGAAGCCCGAAATCGCTCCCTTAGACGAGATCGACGGCTATGAACCTCCCTCGATCCAACAGTCTCGGCCTTATAAGGATTTCGGTAACCAGGAGTTTGAAATGCAACGACCCAAACCACTGGTCACTCCATTCCCCGAATTCCCAAAATGGCTCAGATCTTTTTGGGATTTCGCGAACCGGGAGTCCAGGACTCTCAACCCCAAAATCACTTGTCGCGCCAATCCCCGAATTTCTGAAACGACTTAGAGATTTTCGAGATTTCACGAACCGGAAGTTCACGATGTAGTGACTCCAAAATCTCTTGTCACTCCAAACCCGAACTCTGAAATTATGAAATGTCGAAATGGGCTCAACGACGATTAGCCCTGACCAAATATCGGTCCATGTGACTGCTTCATCTGTGACCACAGCCCTACTCCAAAGACACGTTGCATTTCGCGACTTTGGGGTTTTCAACGCAAAGTGCCCTAGCTTCTTATCATCAGAATTGCCGAAATGCCGAAACCCAAAATTCGAAATGTTGAAATTCCACTCCAAAGGGGAATCAACAGCTCTTGTTGCTTCTCATCCAATAGTCGCTACTCCTCCTAATCTTTTGAACGCTAAAAATGCCCAGCCTTAACTTCCTCACAGGTCTATGAGATCCAACGACTTACGGGATTTCTCACTTCTCCACGAAGCTAGCTCCACCGTCTGTTTCTTCTCTTCTGTGCGGCTTCTAGATATTAAACTTCGTGCGTCTTCGCTCGATCCAACGGTTGTCGAATATCGATGCTAGATCTGACAGCCCAAATTTAATTTTCTGCACTCTCTCCTCCTGTTGTCTGGACATGAAACTCGATGGTCCAGATCTCGTCTCTCCAGCTGATCTAATGGCAGTTGTTCTCCCTCCCGAGCTTGATAACTTCCTCCCTCCCCCTAGGAGATTTTCTGAAGTTTCAAAGGCCTCGACCTTTGCTTCCTCTACGAGCTCAATTCCTTTGGATATCGCCTACGTTCTAGGAACGCTATCCCTCCTGAGCTTCGTCGACCGTGAAACCTCAAAGGGTTTCTCGACCTTCTTCTCACTCTATTGTTACTCTGTGTGCTAAGGTACTATCCTTCCTGAGATTTATTTACCCAAGCCTCTAGGGGACTCACCCTTCTATGTCCTCAAAGGGAAATCTGGTGTCCTCCTAACGACCTTCTACTCAAGCCCTCCTTGCTGAGCTTAACAGAGTATTCAGTAACTCTGTGAGTGTCTCTCCTTGACACTTCTCTTCCCAACAAAACTTGAAAAGAGTCCTTATGTGCACTCTATGCAACTGCTCAATGCCCTCCTGGCAGAGTTCTCCAGAATCCTCAGTGATTATCTTCTCATTGAACTCGAAATAGAGTTCTCCTCAATGCATCCTGTGCATTTTCTCAATGCCCTCCTGGCAGAGCCTTCACATAATTCTCAACAATTCTACTTCTCCTGTCTATTCTCTCCTCTGCACAGTTTCTGCTTCAAGGTGTTCAGCAACCTTGAGACTTCCTCCTTGAGTCAATGACTTCAGCTAGTGCGCCCTCCTGGCACGTCTTTTTCTGAAATTCTACAAAATTTAGAAGTGCACTCATGCACTGGTTTTCAGAGACCGCAGTACTCTGTCATGCACTCTTGCATGAAACCACAAAGAATACAGACCTGAAATCAAAGAACTCTCATATTGGAAAATCCATCTATCCATGCAAATGCACATCTAACATACATCTACATCATATCATCAACACATAAAGACATTCATTCATGAACTCACAAACACATGAACAACAACATGCAGGAAAAACTGCTCTCTGTTTGTATTAATCAAGAATGCCTCTTTACAAACGTGCTCAAGCTCTGACTGCAACAGAGTCTCTCTGTCATGCACTCTTGCATGAAACCACAAAGAATACAGACCTGAAATCAAAGAACTCTCATATTGGAAAATCCATCTATCCATGCAAATGCACATCTAACATACATCTACATCATATCATCAACACATAAAGACATTCATTCATGAACTCACAAACACATGAACAACAACATGCAGGAAAAACTGCTCTCTGTTTGTATTAATCAAGAATGCCTCTTTACAAACGTGCTCAAGCTCTGACTGCAACAGAGTCTCGGCTCTCCTCTCCTATCTCACCTATTCTCTCTGTTCTTTTCTGCCTAACTGAAAAACAAAAGAAAATCTTTTTACAAAAGGGGGCTCCTCGAGCGCTTCCCTCCATCCTCACCAACTCTCATTAATTTACATTCAATTACATTGAATGGTTGTCTAGTCCGAATCGGATCTAGATCTCAGCCTTACAACCATTTAAGGCAACCTTTCTCTAAACCCTTACAACCATTTAATATAATTTCAAAATTTGAACAACGAGAGGGTTGCGCCTCTCTCCTTCCATTGAATGTGCACTTGATGTGTTGGTTGGATGGTGCATAGCTGGCTTGGAGTGATGCTCCTGCATCATACTCCTCTGTCGTGAAAAATTCATGAGCTCCTACTCATGAGCTTCCCAGCATGGTTGTCGAAATCCACCTGGCCAAATAGTTCTTTGGAGCTATCCATCCGCTCCATCGCTTTGTTGATGCTTCTCCATCTCCCCTGCTGCTATGGCAGGTCTCCTCCTGCTCAGCTTCCCTTTGCTGACCGCTTTTGCTGATCTGATCATCAGCCTTCTGATCTCGTCAATTATCTTGTCCAGTTGCTCCCATGGCTGGCTCTCCTTTTGCAGCATGCTCCGCTGCACTTCTTCCCTGCAAATGGGTAGATCATTCGAATCCCCCAGACTATATTCTTCCTCTGTGGCCTCAACCTGCCACCCTGCTGCAATATTCAGCTCTACAGTCTTACCCTCCTGACTGACCTGTTGTTCAATCACCTTCTCTGACAGACTTGCTTCTTCCATTTCCCCTTGTGTTGGTTGAATTACAGCTTCCTCCAGCTACTCCTCAGACTCGGATTCTCCTTCATCTTCTACTGCATGCCTCGGCACTGCAGTTATCATCTGTTCAGCTCCTTGGCTGAAAATTCTGAGCGATTCCTCAGAATGCTCCTCTTCTAACATATGCATGATTGTCTCCTCGTGGCAGCCATATACTAGTTCTGGATGGTTGAACCAATCCTCTAGCATTTCTAACTCCTTCTCCCATGGAGTGAGCATCTTAATTGTGTTCTCCTCTTCTTCTCCTTGGGCAGCGTCTGACATCTGCTCCATCTCTTTGACAGTCATAGCTGGTTGTCCTTTCGCTGTTGCTGCATTGGCAACACACACCCTGGCCTCAACTGGGCTATATGGAAGGAATAACTTTATCCCACCAATCATTAGAATGCTCTTCTGATATTCCTTCTCTATCAGTTGTCCTTGCTGATATGAACTCACCTATGAGCTCATCTTCTCTATCAGCTCCTCTCACTGATCCAAACTCATCCCTGAGTTCATGATACTTTCAGTCAATCTCATCTGCTCTCCCTTGCCCACCTAGAAATATGGGATTTATGCCCTGCCCACCTGGTAGTTCACGAGATCTTCCAGTGATCTTTGTTCCTCATCATCACTAAGATTTCTCCCAGCTTCTGGTTCACACACATGAACCACTTCCTCTATGTCTTTGAGGCTTTCAGTGTACCTCAACCATCCTTTCAACAGTCTTCGTTGTCTTCTAGCCAACAATTCTTTGACTGGCCATTTCACCTTTGTTTTCATGGGTCATTCATACACCCAATGCGGCTTTGCATTCTGCTACATCCGAAATGCAAGCTCTTCCATTCTCGCCCTTATCTCGGCGAGCTCTTCATCCATCTCATATTTTCTCTGTTGCTAGTGTTTCTTCTTTCCACCGCATCCATGGCCTTCAGTAGCCATATTCTACCTTCTACCTGCCCTCTTGGCAAGTCTGTTGTCGTCACTCTGCAACCGTGAGTGCTTTCAACCTTTCCTACAATCCTCCTGACTGTCTATTGACTGTTGTGCACCTTGCAACAATCATCACAGAGCTTCAACACTCTGTCTTCCTTTTCCTTTGGCTCCCTCTGCCTGCAATATACAGACAAAATCAAGCTCTGATACCACTTGGTGCAGACCCCCGACCCTCGGGCCAAGATCCGCACAGGATCAATCTTCTTTGAATCCGCAGAACTGAAATAGTCCTTTCGGGCCTTCACTAGAGCCCCACGAATCCCATCCATAGGTCCTTCAAGAAAACCCCACCTGCACAATGTGCACCAGGCATGAGTCTTCACCTCCACACAACCACCAGATATGACCTCTGGCTAAGCCAAGAGGTGCTTTTCGCATTTCACGACTCAACGATGCAAGAGATTCGAGTCGTTTGACTCTTCAAACCCCGAAGCCTGAAATTTCTCCCTAAGACGAGATCGACGGCTATGAACCTCCCTCGATCCAATGGTCCTGGATGTATCGGGATTTCGGTAACCGGGAGTTTGAAATGCAGTGACCCAAACCACTGGTCACTCCATTCCCGGAATTCCCGAAATGGCTCAGATATTTTCAGGATTTCGTGAACCGGGAGTCCACGACTCTCGACCCCAAAATCACTTGTCGCGCCAATCCCCGAATTTCTGAAATGACTCAGATCTTTTCGGGATTTCATGAACCGGGAGTTCACGATGCAGTGACTCCAAAATTTATTGTCACTCCAAACCCCGAACTTCGAAATGGGCTCAACGACGATTAGCCCTGACCAAATATCGTTCCATGTGACTACTTCATCCGTGACCACAACCCTACTCCAAAGACACGTCGTGTTTCACGACTTCAGGGTTTTCAACGCAAAGTGCCCCGGCTTCTTGTCATCGAAATTGCCGAAATGCTGAACCCTGAAATGTCGAAATGCCGAAATTCCACTCCAAAGGGGAATCAACGGCTCCTGTTGCTTCTCATCCAACGGTCGCTACTCCTCCTGAGCTTTTGAATGCTAAAAACTCTCAGCCTTAACTTCCTCACAGGTTTGCGAGATCCAACGGCTTACGGGATTTTGCACTTCTCCATGAAGCTGGCTCCACCGTCTGTTTCTTCTCTTTTATGCAGCTTCCGGAGATTAAACTTTGTGCGTCTTCACTCGATCCAACGGTTGTCGGATATCGGCGCTAGATCTAACGGCTCAAATCTAATCTTCTGCACTCTCTCCTCCTGTTGTCTAGATGTGAAACTCGACGGTCCAAATCTCGTCTCTCCAGCTGATCTAACGGCAGTTGTGCTCCCTCCCGAGCTTGAGAACTTCCTCCCTCCCCTTGGGAGATTTTTTGAAGTTTCAAAGGCCTCGACCTTTGCTTCCTCTACGAGCTCAATTCCTTTGGATATCGCCTGCGTTCTAGGAACGTTATCCCTCCTGAGCTTCGTCGACCGTGAAACCTCAAAGGGTTTCTCGACCTTCTTCTCACTCTGTTGTTACTCGGTGCGCTAAGGCACTATCCTTCCTGAGCTTTATTTACCCAAGCCTCTAGGGGACTCGCCCTTCTGTGTCTTCAAAGGGAAATCTAGTGTCCTCCTAACGACCTTCTGCTCAAGCCCTCCTTGCTGAGCTTAACAGAGTATTCAGTAACTCTGTGAGTGTCTCTCCTTGACACTTCTCTTCCCAACAGAACTCGAAAAGAGTCCTTTTGTGCACTCTATGCAACTGCGCAATGTCATCCTGGCTGAGTTCTACAGAATCCTCAGTGACTCTGTCTTCTCACTGAACTCGAAATAGAGTTATCCTCAATGCATCCTGTGCATTTGCTCAATGCCCTCCTGGTAGAGCCTTTACAGAATTCTCAACAATTCTTCTTCTCCTCTCTGTGCTCTCCTCTACACAATTTCTCCTTCAAGGTGTTCAGCAACCTTGAGACTTCCTCCTTGAGTCAATGACTTCAGTTAGTGTGTCCTCCTGGCACGTCTTTGTCTGAAATTCCACAGAATTCAGAAGTGCACTCCTGCACTGGTTTTCATAGACCGCAGTACTCTGTTATGCACTCTTGCATGAAACCACAAAGAATCCAGACCTGAAATCAAAGAACTCTCAGATAGGAAAATCTATCTATCCCTACAAATGCACATCTAACATACATCTACAGCATATCATCAACACATAAAGACATTCATTCATGAACTCACAAACACATGAAAACCAACATGTAGGAAAAATTGCTCTTTGTTTGTATTAATCAAGAATGCCTCTTTACAAATGTGTTCAAGCTCTGACTGCAACAGAGTCTCGGCTCTCCTCTCCTATCTCACCTATTCTCTCTGTTCTTCTCTACCTAACTGAAAAACAAAAGAAGATCTTTTTACAAAAGGGGGCTCCTCGAGTGCTTCCCTCCATCCTCACCAACTCTCATTAATTTACATTCAATTACATTGAATGGCTTTCTAATCCGAATCGGATCTAGATCTCAGCCTTACAACCATTTAAGGCGACCTTTATCTAAAGCCTTACAACCATTTAATACAATTTCAAAATTTGAACAACGAGAGGGTTGTGCCTCTCTCCTTCCATTGAATGTGTGCTTGATGTGATGGATGGATGGTGCATAGCTGGCTTGGAGTGATGCTCCTACATCAATCTCACCCTCTTCAGAGGCACCCACACGTAAGCCCTACATTTCCTTGTCATCACTGCACCCCTTTCCCAAACATCCCCCACACCATCTCATGCGCTTACATGACCTAGATTGCTCTCCACCTAGAAACACCCCACACCTATGGAGAATTGGCCCAATAGGATGTCCTGGAACCCTCTCCAAACTTGGCTTGTAGAATATCATAACGTCTTTGAGCACTTGTCTGGGAAAGGGGGCTTTTATGCACATGTTTGGGTAACTTGATTATTAGATGTGATTGACAATGCTATGATCCCTGTGACTTATGAGCCCATGGAAGGCGTACTTGTTGTTGTTGCAGGACCACGCCTGACGAACAAGTATATATGGGGAGATGATTAGCTCGAACTTGCATATGGATAAAATCACACCAGATGGATTTTGAGACCCCATCCAAGGGAAAACATATACCAGAGGCTTGAATCGGAGAGAGAGGAGGATGTTCCACTAGAGACAACTTGGCAGGCCTGGATCCAGGGGGGTCTTCCCTTTCCCCTTGAACGTTGGCCTTAGAAGGCCCATGGCGTCACCTTTATGACCCTTAACGTCACCCAGCGTCAGATGGACATGATGGAGGCAGTTGTGTGCCAAGTGGCACATGTGGCATGATCCAAAGGCCTTGGAAGGCCTAATGTTTTTCTCATGGAGGCCAATGTGTCACCTAGGAGGCCCAACGTCACCCTGGAAGGGAATGATGTCACCTCTTTTGCATGTTTTAGGGTTTAATTTTTCAAATTTATGTAAAAAAATGGATATTTGATGTAACTGGCCATGTTGGCCTTTTTTACCTAATTTTGTAATTAAAGGTCATTTAGATTGTATAAATAAGGGATTAATCCCTTGTATTTTTTCATCATCTTTCACTCACACAAGTGAGGTATGAAATTTGACCTCTTTAAGGATTATTAGCTTAAAGTAAGTGGTGTGAAACTCTTGGAGTAGGCTTGTCTTGGTGTTTTATGGCATTTTCTTGGTGGAAAGTCTTCAACTAGGGTATTTGCTAGATTATTCTTGGTGAATGTAAGTGAAATTCTGCAATTCTTCTTTCCTTTGAATGGTTATAGTATCTTTATTTTGAATTTACTAAGATCATGAAATTGCTAGTATAAAACCCTAGGAGATTAAGCATGTGTTATTGTCCTTATCTCAATAGTTATCTACCTACTAGATTTTGCTAGAAAACCTATCCATTAAAGCATGTACTAGAGCCCTACCATAGTAGCACTCTAACATCATTTTCTTCATCAAGCCTTTATTTATCTTAATCTTGAACTAAAGAAGAAGGAAAATCGCTAGGGCCCAGGGTTACCTACTTCCTAGTAGTTGTTTTCCTTCTAGGGTTTGGTGATTGAGGCCTTGGGTTACCAACACCTCAATCATTTTCCCTCTTGTATCTAGTTCACACATTATCATTTATTTCCTTCAAGATTGTTGTTGCAAAAAGTGACTCCATTAGCCCTAAAGACATTGGTTTATACCTTGTACTTGATTGTGTAATCCCTTTCCAAATAGGAGCTCCAGAGAGGAGGCTTAATGGTCTAAACCACCCCGTTAGACTATAGCCAGGGCCAGAAAAGGGGTAAACAAGGTTACTAGAGGTCACTCCAGT
>SNQJ01S0023367.1:0-15478 GCA_010110895.2 Picea sitchensis
TCAAACCTTCTTTCATCTAACAATGCCCTAGTTTTCAAGCTAGGACAGACTCTATCAAGCATACCTAGGTCCATGTTTTAGAAATAAAAATTTCCACTTATCTTACTTTTACAGAGCATAAAGCTTCCAGATCTAAAAAAATTCAGTTGTTCTTACCTCTATCAGAGCATAGAGATTATAGATCTTACCTCTTTCTGTAGATCTGATCTCTTTTCTTCAGAAACTTCCACTTTAACCTTTCTTAGAGCACAAAGCATTCATATCTGACTTCTTTTCTTCAGATCCGTCCTTCCTTCTTTAGCACAGAGCTTCCAAAGTTTTAGGATGAATCTTTGCACAAAGCTTCTTCTTTCTTAGTTCCCAGCAATCATAGTTTCAGTCCCGACAACGAAACCATTTGTTGGCACAGGGGCAGACCTAGGGTTTAATGCTACAATAGTGCACCAACAAAACCCTAACTACCGGCCCTTTCGAAAACATCTACGAAGCAGATAAAGTCTCACCTGAGGTAGAGGCAGGGGTGGTTGTAGGACTCATATGTCTGCAACCTTAGCTAGGACACAGATCTGTGATTCTTAACACTTAACAGGGCACTTAGCAATTAATCTTCATCAATATTCAGTTCTTAGTAACAGCGCAGATGCACCCTAATTACAGAGTATCGCAGTATGCAAACAGATCCATCATCTAATAACACTTAACATAAAAGGAACACATTAGATCTAGCAGATTCAAGCACTAAGCACATCCACATAGGTCAGATCAGGCATTCATCCACATGATTAGGCACAAAGCAACATCAGATCTATCTAACATTCATCACATAGAAACACATCGATACATCGCACAAAGCAGAGCAACACAGCATGTACGTGGTTCACCCCCACCTTGGGGCTACGTCCACCAACTCTTCTTCTTTATTAATGTCTTCAATCGATTATAGCACACATTCACCAAAAATATTTTTGCGCACAGGACAAAAGATCTGCACAACTCGCTAGATCCTTCTTCCTTGTGTTGTAGCACAAATCCTTCTCTAATCTCTATAATAACTTGCACTTAGCCTTGTAACCCTTCTACAGTCATGCACAGAGCACTACTGGCACTTATATTATATCACATAGATAGGCTATTGTCCTCTTACTTAATTTTCCTAGACATCTATTTATACATACAAAAGTAGGCCTAAACGTGGGTGAACCCACGGGCCGACATTCCTTTCCCATTACATTGTCCCAAAACCCAAAAAGGGGCCCGAAAGTGGGCCGAGATCCCATGATCTCTGCTTCGTCTGGCGCTCCATATTCAACAGGCTATCGAAGTCCCAAAAACAGTCAAATATGACCAAGTGTTCCTCGAAACTTGGTCAAGGGACAACACCATTAGATCTGAAACTGTATGATGACTAATACATTGTAACAATTACCATTGACATCAGATAAGAAGAAATAAGACAAGGTAAATCTTAATTATAAGAGAAACACACAGCCCAACAATACATCAGTTTGATGCTCTAACCATGAAAATGTTGACTTAATAAAAATACAGAGTACAGTTTTACGTGATTTTCCAAGATTATGACCTCACCAAAATTCCTTCTCGGGCCTAAGAACCCCCGGGCTTCCTTGCAAAGGAAGATCCCCCTACGAAAATCTCATTGAAATAGAAAAATACATCATATGGACTATTTGAATTGTTGCAAATTTTTTTGGAATAAAATATTGTCTATAAAATAAATCCCTGATTCTTTGACAAGAAATATGGAATGCTTTGATTTAATGTTGATACTTTGCCTTCAAAACTGGAAACATTCCTTTGTCTTATGCCATCTGATACTCTGTTATTTATCCCTCCTTTGACCACCACCTGCTAAATGACTACCTGGAAATGTGGGAATGATTTTATTACTCTTTCAAAATAATTATGAAGATAAGACAACTTTTAAAGTCTTCGACATTTATGAACTTAGTTGCCCACTTTTATCTATAAACTGAGAATTTGGTATTATCCAAATATTTTTCTTAGCACAAGTTCGACTAAGTTGGTATTATTTCTATCTCCAAGAAGTTACAATTTCATGTAGAAACCCTGAGAATTTTCTCTGATAATCTTTCAGAGCCATTCGACTGGTGAAATGTCCCAACCAATAATCCTTTGAATAGTCTTCATAGGGGAAAAATCATATGTCTTCAAGGGACAAATTTCAATGGGTGCATATTTTTCTTCAGTGTATATAGTTGGTGTTGAATACAACACATTAAGGCTACCACCCTTATTTATATAATGTATGATTTTATCCATCTTCTTGAGCCAAGTACCCGCACTTCATATTTGACATGTTCTTTATCTAGGTGGACAAAGCTATCAATCATTTCCTCATCATTAAAATCGTAGAGGATCATTCTGGATTACAGATTTTTGTTGTTGCAATACTGAAATCAAAACCATCAGCAACAACATAAAGGTTTGGAAGTATTCCAATAAATAACTCTACAAATGACCCAAAGGTTTTTAGAACCACTCCAGACCATTTCCATGCTACGATTCTTTCTCTGATTTGCAATGTCTTGGTAATATTCTCTTTCAAAGAACATTCCATCAAACCCATCCTCTATACATATAAGATAAGCTTGAATGGACAAATGCCCAAAAACATGAATGCTGAGAAAACTATAAAAGAAAGAAACATAAATGATTGTGCAGAAGCCAACTCCTCCATAGTTTGTTGGAAATCTCATTTGTAGACACCACTTTCTCTCCTTCGATCAAAACAATAGAATCAACCATGATCACACTGATTTTCTGGAGAGATTTGAAGGACTCCATTACTTGCCTGAGCATGGGTATGAACGTGCTCTACTATTTTGGCTCTTTTGTGTGCATGATCTCCATTGAAACTCGGCTTGACACATGTGCACTTAGCATTTATTGCTTGGCATTTGGGAACTCCTCCATAGGCGGGCTTGCTCTTGACACTTGTGTGCTCGAGCGCTTGGCATCCACTTAGCATATAATGTGGACATTCTTACAACTCTTGTAAATGCACATGTCATGCTTAGCAATCAGCTCTATAATGAAAGAAAAAAACTTCTTGTTGGGCGCACGCTCATTGAGTGTGTTATTTTTATCTATGGGAATTATCCCACATGCGTCATCTAAGAATTTTTGTACATCTTTATATTTTTGAGTGCCATCAATGTACTGAAGTTCAGTGCAAAACTTTTGGCTCTGTGTGGGACTCCCCTCCTTATGGGATATACTTGGTGCTTAGATGTTGTCGATGCGTGTAGTGTTTGATGGCATGTCATGGATGACTTTCAATGGCCCATGGCTTGATGTAAATTGGAGATAGGCCAATATTTTTATAAAAAAACATTTTAAAAGTCCCTATATTTTTTAAATAAAAAATAAAGTAAAATAAAACATAAGAAACTTGTCATCTACCACCCGAGAACCAATAATACCATGGCATTTACAAAAAATCATCAAAATGAAAATGCAATACTAGGCTTGTATCCATTTTGTCACAGGGTGTAGACATGCTATGCAAAAATGCCTTGCTTTTGCTAGCGTGCTTGTCTTTGTCACGTGAGTTGTCGAACCTTGGCATAAGATACCAAATTTTACCCCTACAGATCTGGGTACTAACATTGGCTCCAACTGGGGATGGTATCCTCCCGGCGAGGTACCAAGAACAAGCAAACCAATTCCTTCTTTCTATTTAATCCTTGCAATCTGTAACCCTACTTTGCAACTGAAATCTAGCATGCTGAAAAACCAATCTGAAAAATGAAAAGCAATTTACCAGTGACTCCATTGGGCTATGGAGTCATTATTAACCATCTGATCAATAGCACACCAAACAAGTTGAAAATTAAAACTAAATTCTTGAACTACGAGCTTATTCAGCACACCTCCTACTCCTAACCAACAAAAACCAAGATGATTATGTATAAACAAATTTCTAGTGTAGCCAGGTAACCATTCTACTCATAAAATGATCGTCGCCTTTCTAGTTGAATGAAAGAGTGCAGAAAAACTGAAATTTTTGCAACAGAAAATGAATTGACGATTCATACTTACTGCTGCAATTTGTTTTCATTCCAAATGTTGTAACATTGGAAACTTCTAAAAATGACTCCATGTATATGGCCACCGAGTCTTGAAACTCAATAACAATTTCCCATTGATTTAAAATATAAGGGTGTTTCTCTATAATTTCTTCTTCATGGCTGAAGATGATGTCAATCTCTTTCTTTTGAAATTTTGAAAATAGAACAGAAAAAGACTTCAAACTGTCTGCATTGTCTTTCAAAACTTTAATTGGAATTTGTTGTTGACAAAAATTTTCAATGACTTCCTCATATTCTAATTCATGATATATTGGTTCAACGCTCTAATTTTCAATGCATGTTGATGTATAAATATGCTCTTCAAAACCAGTGTAACACACCCATGACCATAAAAAAAATCATTTTTCTTAAAGGATAGATTCGCCATCCATGGTTTCTAATTTGGAAATTTGGGGAACCATCCCAACCTCCCGGTCAAGGATATTTGATTATGGAGCCAGATGACTCTCTGAGACCTTGATGGTCTCGTTCTGTAATAAAATACAGACCCTTTTTGACTTCCTAGTGCAAGTCTAATGGTACCCGTGACCTTCCCTTCATGCTTGCGGAATATCTGAGTTTGGGCGCTAGCCCCTTTTCTGATTAGCCCCTCCTTGAGGTGACCTTGGGCAATAACCTCACCCAAACACACAATTGTGGGTGCAGCCAAAGGTGATTTGAAACCAAACTACCTTTCGGCCTGCAATTCTCCTCGAGCCTCCACATGTCCTTTCTTCAAAACCATGGTTTGGATTGCGACCAGCCTTCAACTTTTAAAGTCCGCTCATCTTTGATCCCCACAATGCCATGGGACCATCGATATCATGATATTGATGGTGCCTCTGAACTGATGGCTCGGATCTATCCCTTTCAAAGTTGTGGATTCAGATCTACCCTCTTTCAAATCAACGACTGTGATTTGTTTCAGAATTCTTGACTTCGGAATTTTCAAGTCTCAAAATTTCCTTTCTTTTGTACATCAATCTTCCAGAGTCGATGATTTGCAAACACCTGCCCTTCTCAATCAGCGACTCTACCTTTGCTTCAGGGGTTTCACCTTTCAACTAGATCAATAGTCCTGCAGCCCTTTTCTCAATCAATGGACGATATTTCCTTTGGGTCTTCGGACTTTTGAGATCTCAAATCTCAAACTTCACTTCCCCTTGAAGTAAGCGGATTCTTTTTGCATGTCCACTTGAATCGGATGGTTGAGGATTGTTTCGGGTCTTTACCCGAAATTTACAGATTTATGCCACCTATCCTCTTGATCTAATGGCTATGAATTACTTCAAAACTTTACCTAGAATCCACAGATATATGCCACGTCTCTTCTGGATCAGACGGTCCAGATTCACCTTGGACGATCTGACACTTGAGATTTACTTCGGACGATCTGACGACTGAGATCTACTTCGGATGATCACATGATTGAGGTTTACTTCATCTCTCCAGTCTTCAGGAGTCTCAAATCTCAACTAAAAACTATCAAACAAATTTCTCCAGAGTCCACAATCCATCACCACGTGTCTACTCCGATCAACGGTCTATATCCGCTCTCCACAAACACAAATCTTCGGAGTGTTGGATCTTCTAACACATGTCCTCCCAAAATCAACGGGCCTAGTCCTCTTCGAGATGTCAGCACTTTTCAACCAAGACCAGATCAACAGTCATTCGACCTCCTCCTTGATCAATGATTGAGATCTCCTTCAGGACTTCGACTCTTTCACCCTCTATTTTCCTCTGGAGTATGTCGTACCCAGATTTCTATATCTGGCGCTACGTGTCCACTTTCAAATCAACGGCTATCATCCTCTTCAGGACTTCAGCCTTCGGCGATTTAAAATCTCAGTCTCTCCATGCTCTACTTCTCCCGGAGCATTTTATCCGGAGTCTGTGATCTGATGTCATGTGTCCTCTCGCAGATCGACAACTCCCAGCTTCTTCAGCTATTCGAGGTTCGATGATTTCCAACTTTACTCCTTTGTTTTCTCCCATAGTTCACGATATTTTTCCAATACCCTCTGGATCTGACGGTCCAAATTCTCTTTAGTTCTTTGGCACTTCGGGCTTCGGGAGTTTCATACTCCTATGCACTCGTTTCTCCCGAAGTGCTTTCACCTGAACTTCATGGATTTCCACCGTGTGTCCCTCTGCAATGGATGATTGCGATCTTCTTCGACCTTAAGGACTTTTGGAGTTTGTCACACTCCTCACTTGGAAACCTCTGAAGTAGTTTTCCCCGAAGACTCTCATCTATCGACACGTATCTCCTATCGGTCGACAGACAAGATCTACTTTGGGTCTTTACCCGGAGTCCATATACTTACGCCACATTCCTCCTCCTCCTAAGCTTCTTGATATCTTTTGACTTAGAATATTTTCTAAGTGTTTAAAGGCCTCGACCTTTGCTCCTTCTATGGGTCTGTCACTTAGACTTCGTTAGCACGCCTAAAAGTGTTATTTCTTTTGAGCTTGATTCCCTTGAATATTTTTCCTTCCCACGCATTCCTTTCCTTTCATGGATCTCTTCAAACTCAAACGAAAGGTCAACGGCATTTGATAGTTCACAGAAATTGCGAGGCTCCAACATGCGTGCTCTTTATCAAAGAGTTCGACCTCCATAATTTGGAAAGTGCTCACTCAACTTGGTCTTCACCGGAGTCGCTGATCTTCCATCTCGACAAGATCAACGGCATTGGTAAATTGTGGGTCGCAAACTAGCACGTCCTCTACTTTCACCTTCACGCTCTGCAATGATTCCCCACCCTCGATCTCCATTCATAGATCAACGGTTCACAATGATTGCGAGGTCCCACCTCTACAATCTAAGAAGTGCTCGCTCGACTCTAGTCTAATCCTAGTCATTGATCTTCTATCCCCAACGAGTTCAACGACGTGGGTTCATTATGAGCCCTGAACTAGAAGGTCCGCTAAATTCACCTTCGCACTCCGCAATGATTCCCAATCGTCGATTAAATCGAGTGGTTGGTGTTTGATTCGGTAACTCCAATGAGTATTTGAGTCTATCTGATGACCGGGATGGCCTCTCCTCCCGTTAAACGGCTCGCATCCATCTACGTTGTCAGATTCTTAAGTCATGGGTAGTTTTGGTGACTTGACTATCATCTACCTCTTAGATCTGACGGTCGGGACAGTTCCTGGGCATCCTCAGAGTTAACTTTGGGACTTCGGGGATTTTACCTCCCTTACGACAAACTTTCTTAGTTCGTTGAACTCACGAAGTCTGAATGACTCAAAGGGTTAACTCCCATGCTCTTTCCCATATCCAACGGTCACAACAGACTGTGGCTTCTTCCGAACAGATTTCGTCCATTCATCTTCCAAACAAGGGAACCTTCCTTTTTGATACTTTACCCTTGCTACTCTTCCTGAGCTTTTTTAGCTCTGAAAGGATTAAGATATGTGTGCTCTTTCTCTTGAACTTAACGCTTGGAAGAATCCTTCCACACACCCCTTACACTCATTCCTCAACTCTAGAACTTAAGTGGTTCTCAGTCTCTCCCTGCCTCGCAGAGATCCTGTGCATACGTGCACTATCTCTCCTGAGATTTAATAGACTCCCTCCTCCAAGGTACTCAGAACAACTAGGAGTGTCGACATGCGTATATGAAACTGTGCCCAAGGTCGATGAACTCACAGTTCGTGGATCTAGCTTAAGCCACCACAGGGCACAAGCATTTACAAATACAAAACATGTTCAATCCATACTTGCTTAAATACACAATTTAAACAAGAATAAATAGATACAGTATAACCATAAAGCAAACATACACATCCCTGGGTCATTCACAGTATATCCCATTTCATTACATAATTACAGCTTAATTTCACAGGGTATGAGAATACTTATCTATTACAAGTTGCATCCAACCAATTGATTGTGGGTGTGCGCCTTTCCACCCAACCATAGGCTCAGAGGCATTCATTCTTAGCACTCTTTCCACCCCCATGCCAAGCCATGATATCACTAGGGAATTTACGCCATCTCTCAGAGACTCTCTATGTCATAGCAACCCTGTGAGGTTTATCAAATGCTTCCTCAGCATCAAGCTCGTGTTCGGGTCCTTATGGTCGTGTTCTCGGCACTTCCTTTGGGTTCACACATCTCCCTTATGAGCTTGTTCTCTCTTCTCGTGTCTCCTCTCTTGATGTATCTGTATGTATCTTACCTTCCCTCATCTGGAAGGTTTTTGACATGTCATGTTGCTTCTCTCAGAAGGAAGCTCAGGTCTACAGGTCTCTGTGGTACTTCGAGCTAACATCCTGCGGCTAGACCATGCTTCCATTCATGGGGGTGGTTGATGATTCAACCACTGGTCCTTTCTTTATTAACTGATTTATTTCCTCTAGAGATATCATGGCTCATACTTCAAGGCTTCACCCCCCAATAGTCAGTTATGGGTAGTTTAACAATAATACATTTACATTGTCCACATGCCTTAGCATGGTAATCCTATTTTATGATTAATTACAAGTTGGGGAAAACAGGGGTGTTACAATTCCCTCCCCCTTAAAGGAACATTGTCCTCGATGTTCTTTCTCAAAAAACACTTGTCGTGCCTTTCTCATTCAGTTGTTTCAGAAATATCGATCATTCTTTCTTGGTCATGTCCTTTTTCAAACCCTTAATCTTGGTCACCTGCTTTCAATAATTCTTGGACAATAAGCACGTTAATAATAGTCTTATGCGAAGACATTGCATAAAAATTTCTAGGAAAATTTCATAATCTTAGCACAATAATTATCTACGCAGTTCATGGATTTGTATCCACATGGTTGTTTTGTTATCCAGACTCATTGTTTTTGCTTGACATACCCATTGGGTGCATGATCCCAAACAATAGTTTACAAGAATTATTCATGTCTCATCTTCCTTGCAGTCACTCACCCTCCAGGACTAGGCTCAGGCATCCCCTTCTCTTCTATATAGTCCCTCGGGTGATCCATCTTGCCTTGCCTAGGTTTTCTCTCACAAGAAGAAGTACCCATCATGTGCATGATCCCAATCAATAGTTTACAAGAACTATTAAGGTCTACTCTTCCTTGCGGTCACTCACCCTCCAGGCCCAGGATCAAACATCCCCTTCTCTGTTATACAGTCCCTCAAGTGATCCATCTTGCCTTGCCAAGGTTTTCTCGCACAGAAATAATTCCAGAGACTCTATCGAGTCTTACAATCGAGGCGTCCCTCAGACTTTCTCTACCGAGGATTCCCTCTGGCTTGTGTTACCTCAACACAACATATTCTAGGTGATCATGTATTACCACGGGGTTCTCATGGCTCAGCAGTAGCCATTTTTCATGATTTTACAAGTTGACATCCTTTCGGCTCAGTTAAATTTATGGATGAAGGTTACTCTTCTTCTCTTGGAATCGTAATAGATAGGGATGAAGGTTACTCTCCTTATCCCAGCATCATAATAGATAGGGACGAAGGTTACTCTCCTTTTCTCGATACCGTAATAGATAGGGACGAAGGTTACTCTCCTTATATTGGCACCGTAATAGATAGGGATGAAGGTTAATCTCCTTCTCCCAGCACTGTAATAGATAGGGACGAAGGTTACTCTCCTTCTCCCTATACTGTAATAGATAGGGATGAAGGTTACTCTCCTTCTCCCAGTAATTCATTCTTTACACAGCCAAACAAATTGTTAGTCTTTATTTCATGCGATCGGATTATACTCTTTTTCACAGTTCTTCTTTGAACCCGAGATTTCATTCTCTCGTCTCTTGACTCTTTGCAAATATTTTCCTTTCACCTATATCATAGGTATACAGGAATTCATGAGACATCATCATAAATTTTAAATTCATAATTTCTTTGTAAATCTGTCACCTACAGATTTCCAATTCCACATTTTATTTCCATATTTGTTCCGCACAGGAACCAGATTCATAATTATGGGACTTTCCTTCCCATAGCAGTTTGGCTCAGCGGGAAATTAGTCTTCCTTATGGGCTTACAATCCTTCCATATCCAAGACCCCTTTCCTCCCTACAATTCATTCTTTACACAACCAAACAAATTGTTAGTCTCTCATGCATCCATGTATATATATCTATATTCAAAACCATGCATACTAACAGTTCATCACATCTATGTAAACATAAAAAGGGAATCCAATTTCTTGCCTATGCCTCATTTCAACATACCAACCCTTTAAAAAGGTAATTCAACATTTCAAAGGATTTTAACAAATGTGCCAATTATTCATGGCCACATTCATACCCAATGCACTCTTGCATTGTTTTCAAGTTCGTCACACTTTATGATCGGTTCTTGGTCGTGTGTTGGAATTTAACCAACCTTTTCCTCATATGGCTTATTTATTTTCTTTCATTCTTACAGCAGGACCATACTACCTGCTATAGGTTGATCACGATCCCAAATCAGTACACATGAGATTCAAAAGTTTCACATGCATGCCTTTAAGCATTCTTCCTTTATTAATAACCAGGGTGCCAATACTCATGGCCACCCAAATTTGGTTTTCTCTAACACCTATACAATGTAAGTAGAAGTGTTGGAAGGTCATCCATCCTCAATGGGAAATCCATTGTTTGTCCTTTATGCAAACATGCATTTCCTGGAATAAATTCCATGCAACATGTTATCTATGAGCACTTTTGTTTCCAATCGTTCCTTGATTGGTCCATGTATTCATGACATATCATTTCATGAATTCTTCCAAGGGTTATAAATAGTGTCTACTCCCAGAGGTTCATACCTCCATCATTCAAGTTCTCCTTCCTAAATCATACCTTACTTGGGTACCCAAGGCATACAACTGTCTTTCAAAAGTTCATGCATAACACTATGACAATAAAATATTTCAGAAGGGGTTCTTACCATACCCCTTCATACCTTGTGCCACATAGGCACGAATATATTTATACCGGTTCTTGGTTGTTAGCACCCTCTTTCTGATTTTTACCTCATCAGTGGTGTTTTATGGGGACTTTTACAGCCCTGTCAACAATCTTTCAACCGCAGCCTTCTCCTGGTCATCTTATTCTTGAGGTTGCCCATCATTGGAAAATGTCTTCCTCAATAGCTCAAATTCCTTTCTATACATAGCATGCATCATCATAGTCACAATTAAATTAGTTTTAATATTAAACCAAATGCAAGTATCATAACATTTGAATTCATAAAACATCTTCAAAATGTCATAGCATATATTTATGCACTTCATCAAATTATCCTCAAATGTTTCCACAAGTGCAACACAAACAAATTTTGATTGTATCTTCAGCAATACAATCCTTATCACTATGGTGTCAAAACCTTTTTACTTTCATTATCGTACCATCTTTCTCATCCAAGAGAAAACATAATACTCAACAAGGAAAGAATTGAGGGCTCGCCCCTTCTTCCAACTCTTTCTACACCGCCTAAGACTTTTCAGCCCAATCGAGTTATCTCTAAGGCTTCACTGCCTTTTCTTAATCATGGCTTCAACCAAACCTATTCAGTTAAACGTACTCATTTATTCATTTAATCATACTCATGGGGTTTACTTGCCTTTTACCAACTATATCAGTTTCCACAACTGCTCTTTTAATCCTACGGCTCTGTTAAACAATTTAGGTTTCTAAGGGTGAGGAAAGTGTTCCTCCTTTTCTCCCCCTTTACTTATGCAATCTACTTCTTATTGTGATATGTCTACTCTTTTCTTGAGCAGCCTTGGGTTAGGCTCATCCTAACTCTTAGGACACATCAACATGCTTTAATAGTAAAATATTTTGCCCATAATGAATCATGAACCTGTGCATCCTGCATGTTACCATTCGGTTATCAGAATGGTCAAGATTCATTATTAGTATTTTATTCATTACATGATGTTTTTCAAAATGTAATCTAGGATTCTGGTATATATATATATATATATAATCTTGTGGCTCACTGCTTAATTCTCAGCAATCATTAAGGTTGTGACTTTGTTTTCCTTACAGAGTCTTCACACAGTTCCTCCACAGGGAACTCCTTCAGTATGAAACTTCCTTATTGCATATCCATCACTATTTGTGATGGCCTCAGCCGTGAGTTAGCTTTAGCAGTTTACCAAATATCCCATAAGAAATATAAACATGCATCTTTGTCATGTGCCCAAATTATGTATCCATACATATTCTAGTTTTGTTAACTTACATCATACATATGCATCACTTGCGCGTTTAATATCATTCATACCTAACTGGTATTACTATCAGGCTTCATATTAGGAAGCTCCATAATGCATTAAACCCATGTACTCAAGCATAATTAAACAAAGATAAGTATTCATCATGCTAGCTTATTGCTTGCACTTTTTTCTATGTCATTCACACACATGGGCATATCAGGATTCTATATCCTTTTCCCAAGGATCTTCCACTCATCCTTACGATCATGTATACACATTCGTGTATAATTAGGTGCATCTCTTGCACCTTTTTACCTCATGCATTCACTTGATAGTTTAATTTCATCCATAGTGTCCTTTAGTTTGAGATTTCGGTCACTTACAGAACTAATCTCACAGTCATATCTTGTATTGGTGTTGCCTTTTCTCAAGGCAATAACTAACCAGGGTCACTTTCCTCTTTATGCGACAACATCTAGCAAGAAAACCTTCTTGCCTCGGATTCCATAGGGTTTTACCCATCTCACTTTTCTCTGGTCATGAGGAGTTATATACTCTGATTTTAATATAGAGCAGTAACTATAACTTCCAGGGATCCTACCTGATCTTATCAAATTCCTTTAAGCCCACAAAGGTATTAACCATTATATAATCTACCATCATCAGTGTCTGAAGTTCCAACTGCCCATGCTTAAAAGCAGTGTTATGAACACCAGGTCATTCATCCTTCGAGCTTCAGCTGCTCTTGACAGAACCCTACCACCTTCATCTATCCACATTCAAGTCTTATTATAAATGTTAATTAGCATATCCCTACTCTAGTAAGAGTAGTTATCACTTTGACAAAGGCCTAGAGAAATTATTCTGCTGAAATTCAACAAGAATTCCCAAAATCACAGGTTCAATCTGTAGTCCTTCTCCTCAAGGAGTAAATGCAGATAACAATACCTCCTTACGTGACTCGTACATGAGCCCAAACAGGCCAAGTCTTGTAACCATGCTTTGATACCAATTTGTAACACACCCACGACGGGGCTTAAAAAAATTTCGCTTTTCTTAAAGGATAAATTCTCCATTCATGGTTTCTAATTTGGAAATTTGGGGAACCAGCCCGACCTCCCAGTCAAGGATATTTGATTCGGAGCCAAACGAATCTCTAAGACCTTGATGGTATCATTTTGTAATAAAACATAGACCCTTTTTGACTTCCTGGTGCAGGTCTAATGGTACTCGCGACCTTCCTTGAGGTGACCTTGGGCGATAACCTCACAAAACCACACAATTCTGGGCATGGTCAAAAGCGGTTTTAAACCAAACTACCTTTCAGCCCGCAATTCTCCTCGAGCCTCATGTGTCCTTTCTTCAAAACCGTGGTTTGGATTGTGGCTTTCCTTCAAATTTTAAAGTTCATGCATCTCTGATCCCCAGAATGCTACGGGAGCGTCGATCTCACGATATTGACGGTGCCTCTAAACTGATGGCTCATATCTATCCCTTTCAAAGCTACGAATTCAGATCTGGCCTCTTTTAAATCAATGGCTATGATTTGTTTCATAATTCTGGACTTCGGAATTCTCAAGTCTCAAACTTTCCTTTCTTTCTTACGTCAATCGTTCAGAGTCAACAATTTGCGTACACATGTCCTTCTCAATCAGTGGCTCTACCTCTGCTTTGAGGGTTTGACCTTTCAACTAGATCAACAGTCCTGCGGCCCTTTTCTCTGTCAATGGATGATATTTCCTTCGAGTCTCTGGACTTATGAGATCTCAAATCTCAAACTTCACTTCCCCTCGAAGTAAGCGGATTCCTGCCATGTGTCCACTTGAATCAAACAGTTGAGGCTTGCTTCGAGTCTTTACCCAAAATTTACAAATTTATGCCACCTTTCCTCTTGATCTGATGGCTATGAATTACTTCGAGACTTTAACCGGAATCCACAGATCTACGCCAAATCTCTTCTAGATCAGACGGTCCAAATTAACCTTAGATGATCTGACGCTTGAGATTTACTTCAGATGATATGACGACTAAGATCTACTTCAGATGATCAGATGACTGAGGTTTACTTCGTCTCTCCGGATCTCTGAACTTTGGGAGTCTCAAATCAAAACTAAAAACGCTTGAACAAATTTCTCTGGAGTCCACAATCTGTCGCCATGCATCTACTCTTATCAACCGTCTATATCCACTCTCCACAAACACAAATCTCCGGAGTGAATCACTCTAGAGTGTCAGATATTCTGACACATGTCCTCCCAAAATCAACAACCCTGGTCCTCTTTAGGACTTCGACACTTTTCAACCAATACTAGATCAACGATCCTTCAACCTCCTCCTTGATAAACAATCCAGATCTCCTTTGGGACTTTAGCACTTTCACCCTCTGTTTTCCTCTGGGGTGCATCGTACCTGAAGTTCTAGATCTGGTGCCACACATCCACTTTCAAATCAACGGTTGTCGTATGCTTCAGGACTTTGGCCTTCGGTGATTTCAAATCTCAGTTTCTCCACGCTCTACTTCTCCCGGAGAATTTTATACAGAGTCTGCGATCTGATGACATGTGTCCTCTCACAGATCGACAGCTCCCATCTACTTCGGCTATTCGGGGTTCGGTGATTTCCAACTTTACTCCTTTGTTTTCTCCCAGAGTTCACAATCTTTTGCCACGTACCCTCTGGATCTGACGGTCCAAATTCTCTTCGGTTCTTAAGCTCTTCAGGCTTCGAGACTTTCAGATTCCTATGCACTTGTTTCTCCCGGAGTGCTTTCACCCGAACTTCATGGATTTTCACCATGTGTCCCTCTACAATGATGGTCCAGATTCTCTTCGGTTCTTCGGATCTTCGGGCTTCGGGACTTTCAGTGTAATATACCAGATATAAAATGTATGCAGAGAAGAAATAAAATTCTAGTAATGGCAGAATAATAGCAATATAACCAGAACATTCACCACAATAACACTGAAATGATATAAGAATAACAACAAAAATAGCACTTTGAATCTGAAATCAATGTTCATGGGCCTCTTCAAGGGGGAAACCTCTAGTTGAGCAGAGCTCTATTACAATAATATCCAAGCTAGGGTTCTCATACCCTCAACTCCTATTTATACTAAAAAGAAGCATCTAGAGGAAGATCCTTCTAGAAGTGGAATCTTCTATTAGGTCTTCTTACATCTTCTTTATTCTATTTTATTGAAAGGCCTTATTAAT
>SNQJ01S0023367.1:15488-32604 GCA_010110895.2 Picea sitchensis
TGTTGCAATCTTCCCATAATTCTTAACAAACTTGCGATAATACCCTGTTAAGCCTAGAAATCCACGCAAGCTCTTAAGAGTCTTTGGGTGAGCCCAGTCTTGCATAGCTTCAATATTTTTAGGATCCACCCTGATGCCATCTTTGCCAACCAGATGACCCAAGTATTCTACTTCTGAGGTGCCAAAAGCACATTTAGACTGTTTCAGGAAAAGTTGGTGTTGAGAGAGTAGATGGAGAACTCGATCCACATGAGCAAGATGGTATGTCCAGGTTTTGCTATAGATGAGGATATCATCAAAGAAAACTAAGACAAAATGGCGGAGAAAAGGACGGAAGACATGATTCATGAGGCTTTGGAAGGTGGAGGGGGCACTACACAAGCCAAAAGGCATGACCAAAAACTCATAGTGGCCCTCATGAGTTCTAAAGGTAGTCTTGGGGATATCTGCCTCTTTCATACGTATCTGGTGGTAGCCCGAACGAAGATCCAATTTAGTGAAGAATTGGGCGCCACTCAATTCATCCAGGAGGTCATCAATGACAAGAATGGGGAATTTGTCTTTGATGGTAAGTTTTGTTGAGGGCACGGAAGTCAGGACAGATTTTCCAAGAACCTTCTTTCTTTAGGACCATGACCACAGGAGACAAATAGGGGCTCGTACTAGGGCAGATAATGCCTTCATTAAGGAGTTCCTGGACCATTTTCTCAATTTCATTTTTTTTGGGAAAAGGGGTGACGATACAGACGGATATTGGGAGGAAGGATTCCTGGTACAAGGGGAATGGAATGATCATAAACCACACGGGAAAGAGGGAGGCCTTGGGGAGTGGAAAATACCAATTGATGTTTAGAAAAGATGGCTTGGAGGTCTTGCGATACCGAGGGTGTCTCTATTACTTGTATGGCATGGAGTTGGGTGATAACACCAGAATGACCCTTTTTTAGCATATTTTCCATGCGATGGGAACTAATGATCTCAGGTGAACTGGCGGTGATGCCTTGGAACTTATATTGGTGGACCTCCTAGTCGAAATGCATGGTTAAGTCTTTAAAATCCATGAGAATGGGACCCAAAGTCCTTAGCCAGTCTGCAACCAACACAATGTCACAACCTCCCATGTCGATAGCAAACATATGGGATTTCAGGTGGTAGTCGCCAATTTAGAGACGCACATTTTCACAACGCCCTCCACATTTCATGGAACCACCATTGGCAATCATGATTTGGAAATTATTGACGGCATGTATGTAGCAATGAGTTTCTTGGGAAATGCAGCAATGAATCAAATTATGGGTGCTGTCACTATCAACTAGAATGATGACCTTATGATGCTTGATGTAACCTATTAGCTTGAGGGTTTAGGGAGCAGAGAATCCAGTGAGAGAATTGAGGGAAATGACCGGTTCTACTTCGGGAGGGTTTGAGGGAGGGGTTATGTCAGTGGATTCAGGTGATTCAGACATAGAGGGAGTTTCTTCATATTCTTTCGAAATCTCCTCGGAGATGGCCATAAAAATCTTTTGTTCTTTACACTTGTGGCCCAGGAAATATTTGTCATCACAGTTATAACAAAGGCCTTTGAGTTGGTGTTCAGCCATTTCAGCCCGGGTCAATTTTTGGATATTTAGTGGAGCAGAGGGAGCAGTGGGATTTACTGGTTTAAGGAGAGGGATGAAGGAGGGTTTGCAGTTTTGAGAAGATACAACCTATTGTGATTCTTTAGCTCTTTTGATAGCCTCCATCCAACTATCAGGCTGAGCCATGAGGACATGGGCCCGAATTTCATCCTTGAGGCCACTGATAAAACACTCTCGGAAAAAAGGCATCAGACATGCCCTCTGTTCTAAAATCCAAGCGCTCAAAGGCAGCTATAAAGTCTTCCACTGTTCCTAATTATTTCAACTTTTTCAAATGCCCAAATGGTTGGTGTCAGTGTCAAAGCGTTCATAAAGCTCGGCCACAAATTGTGTCCAAGCAATATACCCTTGACGTGAATTTTTTCTCCATTGCCAACATTCTTGATCTAGATGGAGAACAGCATACCATAGTTTGTCCAAGTCATCTGTAATGTTGTATAAAGAGAAGTAATGTTCCATTTGGGTTACCCAACCAGTGGGGTCCGAGCCATCAAATTTGGTCACATCCACCCGTGGAAGGTGTAGGTCACGTTGAAAGTGATGGTTCTGCAAGGTATGGGAATGAGAGGAATGGTCACCTTCAGTATGTGGGGGTGAGAAAGAGGAAGGGTTATATGTAGGGATATGAAGTTTGGTGCAGAGTGTCGAAAAGACTTATTCAAGTTGGGTGGTGAGGTCTTGTTTGATTTTGCCCTTTGAGGACTGCATGGTTGTATTGATGGCGGCAACATTGGCACTGAGTTGTTTCACTTGTTTTTGGGTCTCAATGAGACTAGATTGCAAGGTGTTGAAGCGAGCTTCCAAGTCTTGGTTATGAGTATGGGCCATGAGGATGGGGGAACTGAAAAGGGGCAGGCGGGGTAAAACAAATTTGTTGAAAAAATGATATGGATGAATGTGATAAGGGAGAAAAGATGAATCCAATGGAATGGGTCTGAAATAATGGTGAAAAACTTTCCAGACTTTTTTTTTTTTTATAGAGTTATACTCCGATCTAAAGAATACTGCAGAGAGGAAATGCCCAAATGCTTAACCAGAAATAAATGTGTATTTACTTGGCAACCCGAACACAGTTGTGCGACAATAGATCTTGTTTGTTTTAATTTGTTTATGTTTCTGTCCCCCGAGGGTTAGGTATTCAAGGGTTCTAAAGACAAGGGTTTTCCCTGTGCTATAGCTCTCTTATATACGTGCAAGGTCTAACAGTAGTACTCGGCCCAATATCTCAGGGCACTAACTAAGGAGGATAGACCGTACCCTTAGAAGTACTACCCGACTACCCAGGTACTAGAGAGTATATTCCCGAGTGTTGTTCTCAGTGACACTATAGCAGTCAGGAGGTTGATCGGTTTATCTAAAGAGGGATTTAGGTAATCTAGGTCGATCCGTACACAGGTGTTGTTTGATGCACTACCACTCGAAGGGGTACCAACAGGGGTTACAAGGGTGGCCAACAGATGTGTGCTTAAGTACCACTTGTATTTCCTACGTGTATGAATCCGTCAACCACGGGATTATGCGTGTAACAATAGATCTTTGTGGCTTAAAGACGTTGGAATACGTCTCTACCCTGGAAAAGAAAAATTAACCCACACTTTTTGCCGTGGAAAGTGCTCTGATACCACTTGTAATATACCAGACATAAAATGTATGCAAAACAGAAATAAAATGCTAGTAATGGAAGAATAACAGCAATATAACCAGAACATTCACCACAATAACATTGAAATGATATAAGAATAACAACAGAAATAGCATTTTGAATCTGAAAGCAATGTTCATGGGCCTCTTCAAGGGGGCAACCTCCAGTTGAGAATATCTCTATTACAATAATATCCAAGCTAGGGTTCTCATACCCTCGACTCCTATTTATAATAAAAAGAAGCATCTAGAGGAAGATCCTTCTAGAAGCGAAAGCTTCTATTAGAGCTTCTTACATCCTCCTTATTCTATTTTATTGAAAGGGCTTATTAATATTGACCTTTCTTACATCCGAATATATTGTTCTACCTATGTGCAGGTTAGGACCCTAACATTCAGACTCCTATGCACTTGTTTCTCCCAGAGTGCTTTCACCTGAACGTGTCCCTCTGCAATGGACGGTTGTGATCTTCTTTGACCTTTGGGACTTCGGGAGTTTGTCACACTCCTCACTTGGAAACCTCCAAAGTATTTTTCCCCGAAGACTCTGATCTATCGACACGTATCTCATGTCGACCAATGGACAGGATCTACTTCGGGTCCTTACTCGGAGTCCATAGACTTACACCAGGTCGCTCCTCCTTCTGAGCTTCTTGATCTCTTCCGACTTAGAAGATTTTCTAAGTGTCAAAGGCCTCGACCTTTGTTCCTCCTATAGGTCTATCTCTTGGACTTCGTCTGCATGCATGAAAGTGTTATTTCTTTTGATCTTGATTCCCTTGAAGATTTTCCTTCCCACACATTCCTTCCATTTTAGGGATCTCGTCAAACTCAAATCGAAGGTCAATGGTGATCGACGGTTCACAGAAATTGGGCTCCAACATGCGTGCTCTTTATCAAAGATTTCAACCTCCGCAATTTGGAAAGTGCTCACTCAACTTGGTCTTAATCGGAGTCGTTGATCTTCCAGCCCGACGAGATCAACAATGTTGGTAAATTATGGGCCGCAAACTAGCGCATCTGCTACTTTCACCTTCGTGCTCTGCAATGATTCCCCACCCTCGATCTCCATTCATAGATCGACAATTCACATTGATTGCAAGATCCCACCTTAGTAATCTGAGAAGTGCTTGCTCGACTCTAGTCTAATCCTATTCGTTGATATTCCATCCCCAACGATATCAACGACATGGGTTCATTGTGGGCCGTGAACTAGCAGGTCCGCTAAATTCACCTTTGCACTCTGCAATGATTCCCAACCATCGATTAAATCGAGCGGCTGTTGTTTGATTCGATAACTCTAGTGAGTATTTGAGTCTATCTGACAACCGCAATGGCCTCTCCTCCTATTAAATGGCTCACATCCATCTCCGTTGTCAGATTCTTAAGTCATGGGTAGTTCTGGTGACTTGACTATCATTTACCTCCTAGATCTGACGGTCGAGACAGTTCCCGGGCATCCTCATATCTAAGGCTCAGAGTTAACTTCGAGACTTCGAGGATTTTACCTCCCTTATGACGAACTTGCTCAGTTCGTCGAACTCATGAAATCTGAATGAGTCCAAGGGTTAACTCCCATGCTCTTTCCCATATCCAACAATCACAACAGACCGTGGCTTCTTTCGAACAGATTTTGTCCATTCGTCTTCCAAACAAGGGAACCTTCCCTTTCGATACTTCAGCCTCACTACTCTTCATGAGATTTGTTAGCTCTAAAAGGCTTAAGATCTTAGCACTATTTCTCTTGAACCTAACGCTTGGAAGAATCCTTCTGTGCACCCCTTACGCTCATTCCTCAACTCTAGAACTTAAGTGGTTATCGGTCTCTGTCTGCCTTGCAGAGAGTTTGTGCATACGTTCACTATCTCTCCTGAGCTTTAATAGACTCCCTCCTCCAAGGGACTCAGAATGACTAGGAGTGTCGACATGCGTACATGAAATTGTGCCCAAGGTCGACAAACTCACAGTTCGTGGATCTAGCTTAAGCCACCACAGGGCACAAGCATTTACGAATAGAAAACATGTACAATCCATACTTACTTAAATACACAATTTAAACAAGAATAAAGAGATATAGTATAACCATTAAGAAAACATACACATCCCTGGGTCATTCACAGTATATCCCATTTCATTACATAATTACAGCTTAATTTCAAAGGGTATGAGAATACTTATCTATCACAAGTTGCATCCAACCAACTGATTGTGGGTGTGCACCTTTCCACCCAACCATATGCTCAGAGGCATTCATTCTTAGCACTTTGGCCACCCCTATGCCAAGCCATGATATCGCTAGGGAATTTATGCCATCTCTCAGAGAAACTCTCTCTCTCACAACGACCCTATGAGGTTTATCAGATGCTTCCTTAGCATCAAGCTCACATTCGGGTCCTTCAGGCCGTGTTCTCTGCACTTCCTTTGGGTTCACACATCTCCCTTATGAGCTTGTGCTCTCTTCCCATGTCTCCTCTCTTGCTGTCTTTGTATGTATCTTACCTTCCCTCCTCTGGAAGGTTTTTGAACTATCATGTTCCTTCTCTTAGAAGGAAGCTCGGGTTTGCAAGTCTCTGTGGTACTTCGAGCTGACATCCTACAGCTATACCATGCTTCCATTCATGGGGGTGGTTGATGATTCAACCACTGGTCCTTTCTTTATTAACTAATTTCTTTCCTCTAGAGATATCATGGCTTGTACTTCAAGGCTTCACCCCCCAACAGTCAGTTTTGGGCAATTTAACAATAATACATTTACATTGTCCACATGCCTTAGCATGGTAATCCTATTTTATGATTAATTACAAGATGGGGGAAACAGGGGTGTTACAACTAGGCTCTGACTCTGAATCAAAATTGTCATATACATGATCATTGTTTAAAAATTTCATATGTGTTGTTTTAAAAATCTTCTCCTCTGAATCATCAAAGTTCTCATCAAAAATAGGTTGATCTTCATTAATAACATGCTGAAAATCCTTTTCTAACAGCATATCATCATGAATACAACTAGAATCATCTTGAAAGTCACGAGGAACAAATGCTTCTACAACAACCTCTTCATTACAAGCATAATCTTCTTCACAAGGAGAATCCTCTTCGTCAAAAATCATTTTTTGGTCTTCATAAGTGGCAGATATAATAAATTCATAATGCTCATAGCGATCATTCAAGAGGAGCTTAGCAGGATAAATTTTCTTACAATATGAATGGAACATAGCATGAAAGTCTTTTACTGAAGAAATGCTAGAGATAGGAAGAGATCAATACCATTGTCTCGCATCTCCTTCCAAGGACTACATAAACATTTTCAATGATACATATTCATGAATATCAAGCTAGTCCAAGTATTGATGAAAATCGATCAAGTGTTGTGCAGGATGATCGTGATCATCTCCTTTGAACCTTGGAAGGTAGTCTCCCCATTCATGCACAGTAGGCACATCATTTGGAAAACCAGGAACATCTAAGAAATCAAAAGGTGCAAACCGTTGAGCTAAGATAGCATCCCTGGCGTTCGACATTTTGAAATAGTGGAGTCAACAATAGATTCTTCCTTTATGGAGTTGTCGGTTGAATGATGCAGTCACAGATAGTGTCTAACTCTTATTCGCCATCAGGAGCTAGAGCTTATCGTTGTCATTTTCCCAGGGAAAGATCTTCAATTACGTTCCCTAGAAATGGTGCCAAAAGATGTTAGTGCTAGAAGATGCTCTATGACTGTTGGGAGGGCATTCCTAGCACATCTTGGTTTTTGCAATGGTTGATAAAAATGGATGGATCAGGTGGATCAAGAGGGATGAGAAGGGCAAAGTGTCTGGATCAAGAGTGATGAGAAGGGCAAATTGTCTGGCAAAGGAAATTAGGCTCAAATCCAACTAGAAGGGTAGCATCTCATAGGTCAAAGGCAAGTTGATGGGCAGTAGATAGTTGAAAAGATAGCATGAAATGCAAGAAGGTGACACTTAAATGAATATATAGGCCCTGCAATCTGCTCATCCTTATACATTCACAGAGAAGATATTCAGATCAAAATGTCATTTTGATCTGAATCATAATATCTAAAAAGAAATTACAATTTGCAGGCAATAGACAATACAATCTCTGCTGCCATTAGATCTGAAACCATATGATGACTAATACATTGTAACAATTACCATTGACTTCATATAAGATGAAATAAGACAGGGGAAATCTGAATTATAATAGAAACACGCATGCCAACAATACATCAATTTGATGCTCTGAGCATGAAAATGCAGACTTAATAAAAATATAGAGTACAGTTTTACATGATTTTCCATGAATATGACCTCTCCAAAATCCCTTCTAGGGCCTAAGAACCCCCAAGCTTCCTTGCAAAGAAAGATTCCCCTACAAAAATCTCATTATATAGAAAAATACATCCTATGGACTATTTGAACTGTTTCAGATTTTTTTGGAATAAAATCTTATCTATAAAATAAATCAATCCCTAATTCTTTGACAAGAAACATGGAACTGATTTGATTTAATGCTGATACTCTACCTTCAAAACTGGAAACAATCATGTCTTATGCCATCTGATACTTTGTTCTTTATCCTTCCTTTTACTGCGACCTGCTAAATGACTGACTGGAAATGTGGGAATGATTTGATTACTCTTATAAAATAATTATGAAGATAAGACAACTTTGAAAGTCTTCGAGATTTATGAACTTAGTTGTCCACTTTTATCTATAAACTGAGAATTTGGTATTATCCAAATTTTCTTCTTAGCACGTGTTCTGCTACATGTTTAACTCCTTTTTAATTCCTTTGAATGATGAATCTACCACCTACCTTTCTATCTTTCATTACCAAAATGTCATAACACTTCGACAAGTAAAAACTCTAGCCATGAGCTTCTAATTCATCTTTAGATTTGGGATGATAGTTGATATCCATGAGAGGACACTGTGCAAGTTATATTGTCTGACTTGAGGTTCTAATAGAATCTTCTTCCTGCAATAAACCTTCTCTTGATTTTTTTAAATGAGTTTTATTCACAGTAGGAATTTTATTCCCACAATAATTATTTGATCTTCTACTGATAGGGCAAAGAAATGAATAATTTCATTACACTCTCGGCCTCTACAAATCCACATGAAAGGTGTTTGACATGATCATCCACCACACATTATTTGAGGTACCAACTATTACATCATGGTGCTAAACAAGATTCATTTCTTCCTCCAAAGAATCGATGTTATGCCCTTTCTTATTTCTGTCTCCAAGAAGTTACAATTTCCTGTAGAAACCCTAAGAATTTTCACTGATAATCTTTCAGAGCCACTCGACTGGTGAAATGTCCCATCCAATAAGCATTTGAAAAGTCTTCATAGGGTAAAAATCATCTGTCTTCCAAGGCCAAATTTCATTGGATGCATATTTTTCTTCAGTGTATATAGTTGGTGTTGAATAAAACACATTAAGGCCACCACCCTTATTCATATAATGTATGATTTTATCCATCTTCTTGAGCCAAGTACCCGCACTTCATGTTTGACGTGTTCTTTATTTAGGTGGACAAAGATATCAATCATTTCCTCATCATTAAAATCGTAGAGGATCATTCTGGATTATAGATTTTTGTTGTTGCAATACTGAAATCAAAAACATCAAGAAGAACATAAAGGTTTGGAAGTATTTCGATGAATACCTATGCAAATGACCCAAAGGTTTTTAGAACCACTCCAGACCATTTCCATGCTACGATTCTTTCTCCGATTTGCAATGTCTTGATAATCTACTCTTCCAAAGAACAGTCCATCAAACCCATCCTCCGTACATATAAGATAAGCTTGAACGGCCAAATGCCCAAAAACATGAATGCTAAGAAAACTATAAAAGAAAGAAACATAAATGACTGTGCAGAAGCCAACTCCTCCATAGTTTGTTGGAAATCTCATTTGTAGACACCACTTTATCTCCTTCGATCAAAACACTAGAATTAACCATGATCACACTGATTTCTTAGAGAGGTTTGAAGGACTCCATTACTTGCCTGAGCATGGGTATGAATGTCCTCTATTGTTTTGTCTCTTTTGAGTACATGATCTCCATTGAAACTCAGCTTGACACCTGTGCACTTAGTGTTTATTGATTGGAATTTGGGTGTTCCTCCATAGGTGGGTTTTCTCTTTACACTTGTGTGCTCGACCGCTTGGCGTCCACTTAGCATATAATGTGGACATTCTTACAACTCCTACGAGTGCACATGTCATGCTTGGAAATCAGCTTTGTAATGAAATACAAAAACTTCTTGTTGGGCACACACTCATTGAGTATGTTATTTTTATCTATGGTAATTATCCCACATGCGTCATGTAATAATTTTCTTTATCTATGGTAATTATCCCACATGCGTCATGTAATAATTTTCGTATATCTTTATATTGTTGAGCGTCATCAATGACCATCAATGCGTAGTACAAGAAGTTTGACTCTGTGTGGGCTTCCATTCCCTCTAGCATATCTTTGGTGCTTGGTTGTTGTAAATGTTTGTGGTGTTTGATGGCTTGTCATGGATGATTTCTTTGGTGCTTGGGTGTTGCTATGTTTGTGGTGTTTGATGGCTTGTCATGGATGATTTCTTTGGTGCTTGGGTGTTGCTATGTTTGTGGTGTTTGATGGCTTGTCATAGATGATTTCCTTTGGTGCTTGGGTGTGTTGTCTGCTTCAGGTGTTTGATGGCTGGGATGATTCTTTGGTGCTTGGGTACATATGTTTGTGGTATGTTTGATGGCTTGTCATGGATGATTTCTTTTGTTGGGTGTTGTCTATATGTTTGTGGTGTTTGGATGGCTTGTCATGGATGACTTTGGTGCTTGGGTGTTGTCTATGTTTGTGGTGTTTGATGGCTTGTCATAGATGATTTTCAATGTGGCTTGATGTGAATTGGAGATCGGCTTTAGATGGCTTGTCATGGATGATTTTGTTTGTGGTGTTTGATGGATGATTTTGTTTGTGGTGTTTGATGGCTTGTCATGGATGATTTTCAATGTGGCTTGATGTTTGTGGTGTTTGATGGCTTGTCATGGATGATTTTCAATGTGGCTTGATGTGAATTGGAGATCGGCTTTAGATGGCTTGTCATGGATGATTTTCAATGTGGCTTGATGTGAATTTTCAATGGCCTGTGGCTTGATGTGAATTGGAGATTGATGTGAATTGGAGATCGGCCTTAGAGGCCAATATTTTTATAAAAAACATTTTAAAAACCACTATATTTATGTTGATAGGCATCCCCTTATTGGAGTTTATGGATTAATAAAGCTTTTAATTACAAAAACTGATCTAGTGGTCACTAATTGAAGATGTTGGCATATTCTTCGTCTTACACTCAAATCAATATTTTTATAAAAAAAAAATTAAAAACCATTATATTTACTTCGATAGGCATCCCCCTATTGGAGTTTATGGATTAATAAAGCTTTTAATTACAAAATCTGATCTAATGGTCACTAATTGAATATGTTGGCATATTCTTCGTCTTACACTCAAATCAATATTTTTATAAAAAACATTTTAAAAACCACTATATTTGGGTCGATAGGTGCCCCCTATTGGAGTTTATGGATTAATAAAGCTCTTAATTACAAAATCTGATATAATGGTCACTAATTGAAGATGTTGGCATATTCTTCGTCTTACACTCAAATCAATGAATGAGATTGAGAGCATTAACTCCCTTGCATTTTAAAAACCACTATATTTACGCCTATAGGCGTCCCCCTATTAGAGTTGATGGATTAATAAAGATTTTAATTACAAAATCGTATCTAATGGTCACTAATTGAAGATGTTGGCATATTCTTCGTCTTACACTCAAATCAATGAATGAAATTGAGAGCATTAACTCCCTTGCATTTATGAATACTTCAGTTTATCATATTTACTTTTTCACTTTTACATAAGATGATTAACAAATTATTCAGCTAAATTATCAATGACCACCAAAAATATAATTTAACAAATGAAACAAAATTACTTCATTTTCAACATTTACCTCTTCATTTAACATTTACCTCTTCAATTTTAACATTTACCTTGCTACATGTTATTTTACCTCTTCATATACAACTATGCATTACATATTTCATTTACCTCTTACGCATCCATTTTACATGGCCTGTCTTTTCTTTACCTATTCATTTCCGCCACCTTTTTCCATCTCTCCCATACAACGAAGTCATTTTCATGGGCTTTTCATATTTTCCTACACATCTTAAGTGGTAATGGAGGTAAGCTGGTAATGGAGGATCACAGGTATCATTTTGGATGGGCTTTTCATATTTTCCTACACAGCCTACGCTGGTAATGAAGCATCACAGGTGTCATAGTGGACGAGATTTTCATATTTTCCTGCCTAGTTACGCTGGTAATGGAGAAACAGGTGTACTAAAACATAATGGCGAGTGGAATACATTAATACTAACATATAACTTGGTATCACATTGCCCAGGAAACCCCTAATATGCTCCAGTCCAGGGCGGATCAGTTGCATTTAGGTATGACATTGTACATACTTGTAGAAAGAAGATGTTCATAGCCATTTTCTTATTTGCAGAAACTAGGGCATCCACTCTCAGAGTTGATAATATTTGCAGAAGTTTGAGAGTGTGAATAGATATTCCCTAATGCAGTGAGACAACGAAAAATAGTTAGCCTTCCCTTAATATGAGAACATCGTTGGTGCTGCAACAACAGGAGAAATCTTGTGGTCAAATAGATTATTTCTACAATGATGCCCTCGCTATGAAGTACTATAATTTAGAAAATTTTGTAGAAGGTATTCGATGAAGTATCACTTTAGAAAACTTCTCTTTTAGTTCAGATGCAGAATTCGTTAAGATCTAAAAATCTTGTATGATAAAAATATATAGTCTTTTTCTCTTTGTGCTTTCATTTTGAGGAATCCAACTATGAATGGGTATGTTATAATGACTCTATGAGCCTTTTTAGAGCTATAGTTATGTGGAACATCACGTTGACAATGCATTCATGGTTTGCAGATACCAAAGAGAACATTATCATGATCACCATTTGCAGGTTGACATCTTGTTGGCTGAAAAGATGAAATACCATGAAAGTAGGTTGACAAGGCATTCATGGTTTCCTTCCTTAACGTAGCGAGTGAGGAGTGCCACCTATCTGAACTCTCCTCGTGCATAAATACACTTCCTTTTGAATAGATAGAGTGTGGCCCTCCACCAATCCTCATGGCCGGTGCCTCTCCGGGTTCGTTGGTTTGTGCTCCAGGTATCTACATCTTGCTCACACATGGAATAACATCTTGATTCAGGTGTCGGCTTAGTTCGAACGCTAGAGCAGTTTAATTTTTTTTATTAAAATAAACCCTAGGATTTTCTAGAGTTTCATGGTATCAACATTGGTTAGAAGTGGTATTTTCTCTTTCCACTCAAAAACACTTTCCCTATTATCGAATAATTTAATTTTAAGTGGCATTTTCTTTTTCCACTCGAAAACACTTTCCCTATTATCAAATAATTTAATTTTTTTTCATTCAATTACTGGCCATGTTATTTTTTTATTATACCTGCAGCAGGTCAGGTATATATAGTGATGAGTTGAGGGTTTGGCGAGGGTTTGGCATTGTAATCATTGTTTTGTAGGAAGCTAGTGAAGACATGGAAATTGTAACTCACCAACTTTTCAAATTAATGAGATTATCAACCTATATGGGATAGGTGCTTCATACACCTGAGGTGCCACATTTTCCAATTCAAAGTTAATTAAATTTATGGGAGGAAGGCGCTTGATTCCATGTTTTGCATATTGAATGCATGCAGATCTTTGTCGTTTCATATTATGGCCATGCAGACCTTTGTTGTTTCATATTATCATTTCATATTATGGTCAAGTATGGGTGGAGTTAGGGTTATTTAATGTTCCTCGGCTATATACTAAACTCTTATGCTAAGGTTTGTTTATTGCTTCAACAGCGAGGTACAATAACGTTTTCAAATTTAACAGTTTGGATTTCCTATATCTTTAGGATTAAATTTTATTTTTATTTGCTGACACAATCTATGGGAATCATCATATATCATATACCTCTCACGTTACCTGTATTCATGGTTTTCTTTCAAATTAGATTTTTTGTGGTTTCCGTGACTACATATTAGATTTTTTAAATATTGTAGTTTATATGTGCCTACACCAGGTTTTCTTTGAGTATTCACCTATGACACTTGCCAATAAATTCATACAGAAAAGGAGCATATTAGATTTTTGTGGGCACTGCGTATTAGATTTTTTAATATTATATGTGCCTACACCAGGTTTTCTTTGAGTATGGCCTTTGTGCATGCAGACCTTTGTCGTTTCATATTATGGCCTTCTTTCATATACCTAAAGGTACAGTATGCATGCACATCAGTATTGCAGAGGAATTATATATACATATACATATTCTTGTAATTATATATACATTTTATTGTCAATAGCCTAGGATTGTTGAGAACCAGCCTCTTTTGTTGTGCTCTGATGGCAATAGAAAAACAGTTATCCTTGACTAGATCATCAACTATGTACGCAGCTAGATCATCAATTATGTAGGCAGGCAACAGAAAAAATAGTTATCCTTGAGAATCAAATCAAGGTAATCAGAAGATATAATCCTTCAGGTAATCAAAAGATATAATCCTTCTTTAAACTTGACATGCACAGTATTAGATCAATTCCTGCATTAAGCTTTAGGGTTTGAGTTAGCTTTAATTGTATTAAGATTTAAGATTTATTTAAGTTAGGATTATTTGTGTTTGGTTTATTTATATTAGGGTTTATTTTATATTAACAAAAAAATAATTACATAAACACATTATAAATAAAAACAAAGAAATCTATTTTTCTTCAAATAATAAAACTATGATAAGCATGTCGTCGTATATCAACCACTTTTAAATGTGGTTGTGTTAGTTTTAAATAAAAGAAAACATAAGAAACTTGTCATCTAGCACCCAAGAACCAATAATACCATGGCATTTACAAAAAATCATCAAAATGCAAATGCAATACTAGGCTTGTATCTATTTTTTCATAGGTTGGAGACATAAGATGCAAGCATTCCCTTGGTAGCATGCATGAATTTGTCACATGCGTTGTCGAAACTTGGCACAAGATACCAAATTTTAACCCTACAAATCTGGGTACTAACAACGCCTATTATCGGTATGATACTAGTGCACAAATACTTTTCCTTCGCTGACTTGGGAAACTTTTGTTCATCTGTGATATCATGGTCTATAAATTTGAGGGCAGAAACCTTGTCGAGCATGTCTCCTTTGGTACATACACCAGGTGGTACTGGGGTTGTTGTCAGTGGGTATTTCACATCGGCTGGTACTTTGACATGAGGCGCATTGTCTTTCCTTGGTGGAATATAATCCCTATGGAAGTTTGCCTATGAAGTCGAAGTCGAAGCTTCGAGTACTTCCTCCACCTCTGGTGCATCTGTTGGTCGTTTCGATTACCTTCATTTTGTTGATGATGGTGCTCCAACTTTCAACGAGGCCATTATTTTGTTTGACATGTTCCTTGACTTGCTCTGCAGCTATTATTTTGTAGTTGTAGTTCGGCTCTGAGTCACTCGGGTTTGCTCTGGTTTTCTCTCTCTTGCATGCATCTCTTAGTAACAATGGTTTATGCTTAGCGGCCTTTGACTGGTTTTGTGCCTCCTTTCCAACTATGCATATATTAGTCCTGTATGCCCATAGTATTGTTGGTATTTTCAAATCCCAATCATCCCTGTTAACATTGTAGATCTTTGTCAAGGCATCCTCCAAAATCTTGTTGAAAGCTTCTACTATCCCATTTGTCTGAGGATGATATGGTGTACTCTTCTGGTGATAGACCTCAAACTCCTCAGTCATAGCCTTGATGGTACTATTAATAAAATGGGTTCCTTAGTCACTCATCAAAATCTTGGAGCATCCAAATCTTGTGATCACTTTCTCAAATAAGAAGTGTGTTGTTGTCTTTGCGCTACAATTTTTGACTAGTGTTGTTTATGCCCATCTGGTTAAGTATTCAGTCACAGTAATGATATATCTATCTCTTGACCTTCTTGTTGGTGAATTAATAGGTCTGAAAAAAAATACATTTCTCATTTTTCAAATACCTGCATAGTTACTTGTGGTCTTAGGGGTATCTCATCCCTTCTGTTGGGTTTTCCAACCCTCTGACAGACATCACAGTTTTGGCAATATTATTTTGCATCTTTATGAACTGTTTTCCACCATAAACTTGTGTGCAATATCTTTTTTGCAGTAGCTTTGTCTGCATAGTGTCCTCCAGTTATACCTTCATGAGCTTCTACCAAAAATCTRGGTCATTCATGTTCCAATACAAACCTTCTCAAAATGTTGTTTGCGCCCATCTTGTATAAATGACCTGCAATGAGTTAGTAGTCTGCAGCTCTGACTACCATATTTTTCTTCTGCGCAGTATTAAACTCTTATTGTGAAACTCATGTACTTAAGAATTCAATGACATTAGCGAAGTATTCATCAACTACATGTACTGAAAATAATTGTGCATCAAGGAAGTTGTCTTCCAAATTAGTAGGTTCTTCTCCATTGGTTACCCTTGACAAGTGATCAGGTCTTGCATTCAGCTTCCTTGGTTTGACTATGACTTCGAAATAAAATACCTGGAATAATAACAGCCATCTACAGATCCTCCCCCCCCCCAACACTGACTTGTTGACTAGATATTTGAGGGCAGAATGATTTGTGAACATTTTAAAATGCTTTCCCAATGAATAATGTTTGAATTTCTGAAGTGCATACACCATGGCTAGGCCTTCTCTTTTTGTGGTTTTGTAATTCTGCTCTGATTTTGATAACTTCTTGCTTGCAAAGGCTATAGGATGATCTAAGTCCCCTGCTCCTGGAAGCACCAGAATTGCTCCAAGTGTTATTTTTGATGCATCTACATGCACATGAAATGTCTTTTCCCAATATGGAAACACTAATATAGGTGATGTCACCATATTCTCCTTTAGAGTATCCAATTTGTGTTGACAATCCTCATTCCACTAAAATCGGGTGTCCTTCTTCAACAATGTTTCCATCGATGAAGTAATCTACGTGCATGCCCCTTTATAAAGTTCATGTAGTAGCTTGTATATCCCAATGTGTCTCTTAACTAGCGCACTAACTTTGGTGGTGGTAAGTTCACAATGACAACAATCTTAGCAGGGTCAACCTGTAAACCATGTTTGCACACTATATGTCCCAACAGAATCCCAAAAGGTGTGCCAAAAATGCATTTCTTCATGTTTAATGATATCTGACATTGCCTGCATCTTTCCAACATTAATCTTAAAACTTCTACATGATCTTTCAAAAGACTAAAAATAATCCAATCATCCAGATATACTTCTAAAAACTAATGTATGAACTCCTTAAAAGCAACTATGACCACCATCGAGAAGATAGTTGGTGCATTCTTCAATCCAAAGGGAATGATTGTATATTGGTAGGATCCCCATTCTGTAGCAAAGGTAGTCTTATACATGTCCTCTAAAGGTATTTTGATATAATGGAAACCTAAGAATCCATCTGTGAATGAATATTCTTCCTGGCCTCCCACATTTTCCAAGACTTCATATGTAAAAGGGGTAGGGAAAGGATCAAGTAAGCAAACATCATTTAGTGTCATAGAATCTACACAAATACTTATCCCCCCTTGCTTCTTTTCCTAGACTACCACGGGACTGATCAATTCAGATTCCTCCACTGGTTCTATGATGTCAACTTCCAACATTCATTCAATTTATGCTTTCACTTTTT
>SNQJ01S0023367.1:62491-81725 GCA_010110895.2 Picea sitchensis
TAAAACTTGTAGATACATCTAGCTCTGCAAATTTTGCATTGTTATCCATGAATTAACCCTAAAAATTTGAGCAAGAAAGTCAATATGACCACTCGGTTAAATCCATGAATGAAGAACTAGACCAAATAGAGGAAAACAAAACTCGGGATCTTGTCCCAAGACCAAATGACAAGAATGTAATTGGAACTAAATGGGTATACAAGAAAAAATTAAATGAAGATGGACAAATAGTCAAAAACAAGGCTACATTGGTATGCAAAGGATATGCTCAAGTCGAAGGAGTGGAGTTTGAAGAAATATTTCCCCCTATTGCAAGAATTGAAGCTATCGGGATTTTTTTGGCGTTTGGATGCTATAGAAAATTCATATTCTATTGAATGGATGTCAAATTAGCATTCTTGAATGGTGACCTTGAGGAAGACGTTTATGTGGAGCAACCAGAAGGCTTTTTGCTAACTGAAAAAAAGTTTTGTGTCTATCTATTAAAGAAATCCATGTATGGTATAAAACAGGCTCCAAGATCTTCATATTATAGACTTGACAAGTATTTTCACCAGCAAGGATTTTAAAAAGGAACAACATATAGCAAATTATATATCAAAGCTGAAAATTATTGTAGTGTATGTTGATGATATTATTTTTGGCATTAAAATTGAAGTAATAAGTAAGAATTTTGCATATGCAATGCAGCAAGAGTTTGATATGTCCATGTTAGGAAATCTCTCCTTATTTCTTGGCTTACATATTCATCATTCAGAAAAAATAATTTTCATTTCTCGGAGTAAATATCTCAAGGAAATCTTGAATTTTTTTGGCATGGATAACTACACACCAATAAGCACTTCAATGACTACCAGTTGCAAACTAAACAAGGATGGCAATGCTCTAGAAATAAATAAAACCATGTACAGGTATATGATAGGCATCTTACTCTATTTCACAGCTTCAAGACCTGACATCATACAAGCAGTGGGTTTGGTAGGGATATTTCAAGCATATCCTAAGAAAACTCATTTTCTTGCAGTTAAAAGAATATTTAGATACTTGCAAGGCATTGTTGATTATGGATTGTGGTATCAAAAATACACAAACCTTATTCTGAGATGTTATACAAATGCATACTAGGCATGAATTATTGATGATAGAAAAAGTACTAGTGGAGGCGCATTCTTCCTTGGAAATTGTTTAGTGTCTTGTCTTAGCAAGAAACAAACTTCCATTTCTCTCTCTACATATGAAGCCAAATATATAGCAGTAGCCTCCCGTTGTACTCAAGTGTTGTGGATTAAAAACAATCTCAAGGACATTCAAGTTCCTTGTGATCAACTTGTCTCCATCATGTGTGACAATACCAGTGCTATTAATCTCTCTAAAAACCATGTTCAACACTCTAATACTAAGCATATACCAATAAAATATCATTTTCTCAGAGAAAAGGTTCAAGATCAAGTGGTCAAATTAGATTGTGTTCCCTCCAAAGAGGAGATTGTTGATATTTTTACTAAGCCATTACCTAGAGAACCCTTTTAGTATCTCAGAAATATGTTGGGGGTGATCTCATATTTCTTTCTTCAGTAAAGAACACAGTTCACTACTTTGAAAAGTGCTCCACTTGTTGTGTATCAGGGAGAAGTTTGTTGTTGTGGAGATGCATGCAGTTGAATTTTTCAATGGCTATAAATGGTATTATGTTTAAGGATGGTTCTATGTGTGTAATGAGTTTTGGTGGAAAGAATATCCAAAGACTCTCTTTGTCATTGTTTTCAAAGGAAGAGATTAAAAAAAGCCTGGCATTGATGCACATTGAAATGGGGAGTAGTTTAGCATAAGCTTGAAGTTGATGCATATTGAAAAGGGGAGAAATTTAGCATATTGATTTAGCAGTTGTGCACATTGAAAGAGGGAGAATCTTGCACTTGTGCACATTTAAAGGGAGTAGCTTAGCATAAATTCCATTGCATGGTTATTCACCTTTCAGAACATAGATGAAATATCTTTTGGTTGCCATCAATGAAAAAGGAGGATTTTGTTGCACATATTTTTTCATTGATGTCAAAGTGGTCATGGACATGGTCATTTATAGAACAATAAAAGAAAGAAGTAGTGCACAGAAGGATCAAAGGATTAAAGGATCAATGCTACGGAATAGGATCAATGGCACAGAAAGTATGGCACATAGTATAGTGCACAGACAGAGGAATTTGTGAAAGGGTGAAAATAGAAGTGTGCATAAGGATCGAAGGACAAAAGGGGTCAATAGTGCAGAAGAAAATCTGCAGGGTGATTTGAACTAGTACGATGAACAATGCAATGGATTGTGACGAGACAAAACTAGTACAACGAAATGGATTGTGTCATATTATGTAGAATATTGCATAGAATAAACTTTGCATGGAACCTTGAGTCAATGTGATGAATGGCGCAATAGAGTGTGATGAAACAAATCTCGTGTGACAAGCGACGGAGTGGAATGTGATGGGGTGAACGGAGCAACTAGGTGAGCGCACTGAAAGGCAAGTGTGATAAGATAAAACTTGTGACTTGAGCTTTAGGCTCTTACTCTATCTATGTAGTATATGCTCTATAGACAAGAATGTGAGTTGTTGCATCATTCATGAGGAAATGCTCTACTAATACCAAGTTATATTGCTAGAGATGAGTTGGAGCTCATTCGTAGGAGGATTTGGTATGTTTTATTTAGTCAAATAATATCCAGTTGTAACTATATTTTGATATAGTAAGAGTTTGTCCACAATGTAATTGTCATGCATCCAAATACTTTATTTAGACAAAAGTGCAACTGACAGGAGTTTTATCTAGTCAAAATATGTCCACATTGTAATTGGCATGCATCCACATACTTTATCTGAATAGAAGTGTAACTAACAAAAGTTTGATCTGGTCAAAATATGCCCATAATGTAGCTATCGTCCACATATGGAAGGGGAACTAAGAGGAAAAAAGCAGGTATAAATAAGGATGTGTTATGTTAGATTGGGGTGTGGATGAAAAGATAAGAAGGACATGTAATGGTTGAAAGCTGAACTCAGACATGTCAAATTAATTTGAAGAAGAAAGGTCAGGTTTTCTCTGAATAATTTTGGTGAACTTAGAGATTGTAGGGATGGTGCTAAGCGTGAGTTGAATATCCTTGAGATTGGTGTCTGATTATCTTCTTGGGTTGGTTCTGATTGGTTTCCTCCTTATACATGGCCGAGGATGGTTCACGAGAGGATTGGATTCCTCATCATTTGTATCAAGTTGGTTCTTGAGAGGATTGGTGTCCTTAATTGCCACCGGTGGTTTCATGTCAAGTTGAAAAAGTGGAAATTAGCAAGTTGGTGCTTGTAGAAAAACATAAAGAAAGAAGTTTTATTGGATTTCTCCCTTTGGGTTTCCAAGTAAAATCTATAGTATATGTGTTTCATGTGTTGTATTTTATTTTCTGCATATATTTATGATTAAATAAGCACTTTTAAATAGTTTTAAATTTTGAAAGATAAGAAAGTTGAAATCGATAGAATATCGATTCTTACCTCTCAGTATTCTTGTAAGTTATAACAATACCTCCTAGAAACCTCTCAGTATTCTTGTAAGTTATAACAATACCTCCTAGAAAACAGTGTGTGGTTACCAAAAACTACCATGGTTGTACCTTGAGACAGCACTATCACTCTGCATCTACAAAACTCTAATGCAAAAATGAAATGTCAAAACAGTGTGAGGATGGTAAACTCAACGCAAATGAATGCACACGTCTCATGCATTGAATGCATGGGGTGTCATGTTCTTTGAAACAAAATGTATATTAACTTTACAATCCACCACATATTCCACTTTCTACAATCATTGAATCACATGCCTAAAAATGCTAGCAAGCACATGCTACATAACCACGTCGACAACCACAAAAATTCCAAATCAAATGGCGGCCCAAAACCTCACATCAAATCTCATAACCAAGATTACAATTAAAACCACATTGAAAGTGCCTAAATGATATAACCAACACATATATTCACTTGTCGGGTATCAAAATATAATTGTGAGGTAGTCAATAGCCTCAATGTTGAGTCTATATGTTATACCATATATAATATGCGTTGAAACTTAAAATATCAACCCTTTGATTACAACATGTCACCTTTCTATATAGAACAAACAATTCCATATATATATAAGATCATAATATGAATGTAATGACATGTGGAACCAAAACTTTTATATATGGTAAACCATATCATAAAATAAACTTATCCTTTTTATACCATACTATTCTTTCCTATTCAAACTTTGTGATCAATGCTTGCTAGGACATAAGAGTTATAAGTAAAAGAAATCCTTCTAAATCCTCATAATTTTATTCTATAAACATCAATAGCATTTTATGAGTGAAATATGTGTAGGATATAGATCTTTTGCATTTTTTACAAACCCTTTTTCTTCCTGTGCAACCAGATCGATAGTAAAACTCATAATCAAACCGAAGAAGGAAAATTTATTAGTGTATAATGTAAATGAAACCATCTCAACAAAGTTGTAAAGTTCAATCTTGGGGATAGTTGAAATTAAACATCTTTCTTACTTCCTAGGGGGGGGCACCTATAGTTAAATATCTAATATATCATAGATAATAATAAATAAATAAAAATTACACCTTGCAACTATTTTCAAGTTGGTGGATAGTTTGCGAGTTTTTGAGTCAACACATCCTTCTTCTGATAGTTCTTTTTATATTCGTCCAATTTCAACTAGATTTCTTTGACAGGTGCAAAATAGTCATCTATTTTGTCAAAAGAATGAGGATTGAGAGAGATCAACTCTCTCTCCAACTGCATGACATCACTCTCATCAACTTGGTCAAACAATGAATTCAGCTTCTTTCAGACTTGATGATGGAAGTCAATTCCATTGAGGTGAAACTGAATCTCCTGTGAGATATAGTTCATGATGACCCCCACAGCCTCATCTTTCTTGCCATCGACAATGAACTTTTATTGATCATATGTTGGATATGGAATCACAATCTTCATATACTGCTACCTTTTATCTTCACATGGTTTCCATTTCTGGTACCCATACTGCATAATTTGATCCATTCAAAAAAACAGGATCAATCTCCAAAGCCATCTTCAATATCTAGACAGAAATTTATGTTTCAAAGATTCCAATTGGAAAACCATCGGCCCAAATTCAATCACAATAGATCCAACTCAACAAGGTTTGCATATAACAGTCGAGGTTTAAAACCATCAGCTTCGATACCATGTTTGGGAAAGGGGTGGAACCTGTAATGAAACAAACATGCACTTCTACGGATAATTGAAGAGGGAATAAAAATTTTGAAGACAAAAGGTGGTGTCTAAAGTAACCATTACAGCACTTAAGAAAAGCACATTATGATGAGAACATCACAATGCATATTGGATATTGATATCTCCATATGATATCAAMTCGATCGCTTGATGATAATGACCCAAGGGGTCTRTTATTTATAGCCTCAAGATCTTACTAAATTCCATGAAATTGGGAGTATCTTTTACACATATAACCATTGGTTGTTATATTTGACTCCATCAAATCCATGTTATTGATTCATCTCAACATGGATGCTCGACTTAAATKTCCATGCTTCCAAATTGTAGTCGATTGTTGGGTTGGTTGATCCACTGCCTAACTATCTTTGACGGYTGGTCAATTTTCCAACCGACAGGAATGTAGACTACTCAAATGACAAATGTAGATATATAGTCGATCGTCCAATTGGTTGTATCCAGATGTAGGTCGACCACCCGACTCAGTGAATTCAGGAGATGTGTGATGAACCAGCAATGCTTGATGTTCCAAAACCTTCTTCCCTTCCCTCTTCATCCCTCTCCAAGACATGCACCCCCTATGTCTCCATTCCATGTTCTTGATATCCTCCCCCCTCTAGTTTTGTTAATCTCAACTTTGATGTTTCCTCCAAAGGAAATCCTGGACTGGAAACTTTATTCAAAATCGTGATGATCGACTATCAATGGATATTGAGGGCAGGTATGATATGGTGGTTCAGGAAGTAGAAGTTCATGTTGAAGGAATTAATGGAAACAAATGAATTGGATGGCCTTGTCCTACCAGTCATTATTCTTGCACATGGGATAAGGTCTAAGATTTAATTTCATATCGATATGGCTTTCATTCTATGGATCTCATATTTTTTCATCACATTTGAGATAGATAGCATTGTATGGTGGGTTCAACTGATTCAATGTTTTTATCGCAAGGGTTCTCTGTGGGGCTTTGTTTGAGGTTCCATGGTGCCCAGAAAATGTAAAGGGGGGTTTTCTACAAAGAATAATACTTGGGTCATCCTATATGCAGAGGAGGAAGTCGTGAATTACCAGTCTAGGGTCGACCTGATCGATAAGGAATCCATGCAAGCACTAGAATTTGAGGTGAGAGTTAGGTATGCCCAGATGGAGAATGAAGTTATGGAGGATCAGGTTGGAGACATCGTCCCTAACCTGGTCTACACCAGGAATAGAGAAACTAAATTCTATCGAATGGTGGATTTATACTGGCATGTGAAAGCAATGGTAGCATAAAGCAGGCTACCTCAGGAGCGGGAAATATATAATCTAAAGCAGTAGATGGAAGCTCTGGAACATCAATCTCCATCTAGCTTGTTAATAACTATGGTTTTATGGCTCATGAAGAAGCGGAGAGGGGTATTTCAGGTTTTCAAGGGAAAGGATGATCCTTCCAACTCCAAGGCCCCAACCAACTTCCATGAAATTGGGAGGATATTTTCCACATATAACCATCAGTTTTTAGATTTTACTCCATCAAATCTGTGTTTTTGAGTCAGCTCAACAATGATGCTCAACCTAATCGTCCATGCTTCCAAATCATAGTCGATTTTTGGGCTGGTTGATCCACTGCCTAACTTTCTTTGACTGGTCATTGACTATCCAACCGACAGGAATGTAGACTACTCAACTGGCAAATGTAGATATCTAATCGATCGTCTGACCAATAGTATCCAGATGTAGGTTGACCGCCCGACCGACTGAATTTAGTAGATTTATGATGAAACAATAATGATTGATGTTCCAACACCTTCTTCCCTTCCCTCTTYGACCCTCTCTAACACATTCTCACCATATGTCTCCATTCTCTGTTCCCGGTCTCCTCCCCCCTCTAGTTTTGTTAAGCTCAACTTCAATGCCACTTCCAAAGGAAATTCTGGACTGGAAACTTGATTCAAAAGCATGATGATTGACGATCAATGGATATTGAGGGTAGGTATGATATGGCGGTTCAGGAAAAAGAAGTTTGTGATGAAGGATCTAATGGAAACAAATGAATTGGACGACCTTGTCCTACCAGTCATTATGCTTGCATGTGGAAGAAGATCTAAGATTGAATTTCATATGGAATGGATTTCATTATGTGGCTCTCAGATTTGTTCATCACATTTGAGACATATAGCATTTTATGGTGGTTTCAACTAATTCAATGTTGTTATCTCAATGGTTCTTTGTGGGGTTTTGTTTGAGGTTCCATGGTGCCCAAAAAATGCAAAGGGGAGTCTACTCTAGATAAGAATATTTGGGTCATCCTATATGCAGAGGAGGAACCAATGAATTACTAGTCTAGGGTTGACCTGACCAATAAGGAAGCCATGCAAGCACTAGAAGTTGAGGTGAGATCTAGGTGTGCCCAGAGGGAGAATGAAGTTGTGGAGGAGCAGGTTGGAGACATTCTCCCTGACCTAGTCTACACCAGGAATAGGGAAACTAAATTCTATCGAATGGTGGATTTATATTGGCATGTAAAAGAAATGGTAACACGAAGTAGGCTACCTCAGGAGCAGGAAATATAGAATCTGATGTAGTGGATGGAAGCTCTGGAGCATCAGTCTATCTTGTTGATAACTATGGTTTCATGGCTCGTGAAGAAGCAGAGAGGGGTATTTCAGGTTTTCAAGGGAAATTATGCTCCTTCCAGCTCCAAGGCCCCACCGAAGTCATTTCCTTCTGTTGGTGTTCATCCCATTGTGGCTCCCTAGGTTCATTTGCTTGATGAGTGATGGATATTTCCTAGTTCTGAGTTTTTTTAGTCTGGGTTTACTAGTAATTCTCTATTTTCTTTGTAGTTTTGAGGATAATGGTGTAGATCAGTTAGACATATATTATCAAATTCTATATGATAGTACTAGCATTTATGTTAATTGGCCTAGTTTCCCTTTGGGTAGGCCAAGAAACTCTAGGTTATTTTTTGAAGAACATCTAATGGTTGTCATAGCTATATGCATGTATATATTGTCATTTTCTAAATAGAAACTTTTCCAGTTACTTACAAAAAAATGTTAATCATATTTTAATTGAAATATTAAAGAAATGCAATGGAAAACACCTTATGCCAAAATTATGGTTTTAAGCATCAAGAAGGATAAATATGGAATCATGGGTAACTAAAAAGATATGTAAAGGATGATGAAGAGATGACAATTCTTAGGCTTGTTAGTTACAAGCACCTTTTTGTGTTTGGGGATCCAAAGGTAATTACAAATATAATAAAAAGAGACTATAATCCCACTAAAACAATCTTTAGGTGATATATTCAAATAATTGATCAAAAATATGAGAATTTTTTCTCTTTTAAATTGACTCATATTTGAAGAGAACTAAACATAGTGGTTGATAAGTTAGTTTCTTATGCCTCCAACACTAGTAAACAATGTTCAAAATATAGGCCTCGTTGTGAAATTATTTCACTTTATCAACCTTATGTGCTTGATAATGATGATGCTTGGTATATTTTTTATCATGATGATGACATTTGTTGGTTTTTGGTATATCAAGGAGATTAGATACTTGATTCTCCTATAATAATAAATATTAAGCACAATATTTACCCCAAAGGCCTTGTTCCTTTGGAGAACATGTTTTCTACAAATGAATCTCCTAAGACCTCAAGTTGAAACAATGGATACTCTAAGTGGAAACTTGGAGAGACTATCCTAATTAACATAAGTTTTGAGGATGATCCTAAAATGACGTACATAGAAGCCAAAAGCACCATTGAAGAGAAAGAAAAGCTCTTGACTCTTTCCAAATAATTATGAGGTGTGTTTGCATGGTCTTATAAATACTTGTGTGGTTTTTATATTGGTATAGTACAACATTCCATACCTATGAAATAGGATTCTAAGCAAGTTAGGAAGAGAAAGTGGCCTATAAATCCCAATATTTATGCCATAATTAGGAAAGAGTTGGATAAAACGTTTCAATCCAATGTGCTTACTCCAAGTGGGTTACTAGTTTGGTTTAGGTTTGGAAAAAATAATGGTGACATCTGTCTTTGCATATACTTCAGAGATTTAAATTGGGAAAGTGTTAAAGGAAATGTGTTAGGTTTCATTGCTTATAAATATGGTGTGAACATTAACCCTAATAGGATTTATTCCATTCAAAAATTGCCCCCTTCTACCTCCAAAAAATCAATTCGAGCCTTCATTGCTAATATTAGTTTGGTTTAGGTTTGAAAAAAAAAATGGTGACATCTATCTTTGTATATACTTGTTGGGCCCCAACAACTCCCCCTAAATTTTTACAAAATTTAAAGGGCCCCCATTAGAATCTTGATAATTATAATGAGCTACAAAATCAACATTTTCAAATAGTTCCATACCTTGGATTGCTTTGAGACAAACTTAAGACATTCACTATAGTATGAGACATTCATTACAAGAGTATATGTCAAAATTTAGAAACGAGCATAAAAATCTCAATTTAAACAAAAATGTTAATTTTTATCAACTGTTTACTTTTGTTTAAATTATGATTATGTGTTATATTTTTTGCTCATTAGCAAGTTTGACTATTTTGAATAATGTATTCAATAATTCATCAAATAATATCTTGGTTGGTTTCTCATTTTCATAAAATCATTTGGTGATATTAATTAATTAAATTTGTTTTCATTTTGCATCTCATTTCAAGATAAAAATAATATATATATATATATATATATATATATATATATATATATATATATCTCTCTTTCTATATATATATATATATATATCATTTGTTTGATCTTAATAAAAAACAAATTATTTTCTCTTCTCCATTAACTTGAAGCTTCTAAATTTTAAGACCATATTTGAAGGAAATTATAAACAATGTTTGTTTTAGAACTTATAGTTAGTTTAAATTCATTTTTTATTTATTGTTCTAGATTTTGTTTTTTATTCACAATTTTAGGTTATTAATTTGGGTTTCTTTTTTTTTCCACAGGTTTCTAATATCAATTATTTGAATTACGGATCACAGTCATGGCTTAATTTTATCTAAATGCGTTCAATATAATAAGTCCAAAAATAATATTGGATTCTTTTAAGAAATAATTTTATGAGCAATATGAGATAAAATTTGGAAAGAAGCGTCAAAGATGTCAGGCAGACAGTTTTTGCAGGACTAATTGTAATAAACCGTGAGAATTTAGGCAGGTTGAAAACTCATTTTCCAAATGGACCCATTTAACTTCAATGTAGAAATTTTCTCAAAAAAATGCGATTTGTGAGATATGTGGTATCTCTTTGAGGAAAATTCAAATTAGGAAATTATTAGTAGCCTTGGGCTGTTCCTCATTGTAAAATATGAGAGAAAGGTTGAGAACCAAAGTCAGAAGAATTAGAGGAAGATTTGTATGCTTTCTCTTTTTTGTATTATTTTATTTTGTAAAACTTTTTCTTTTCAAATTGGGATGGTTGGAATCTTTGGGAGAATATGGGCAGAGTATTTTCAAGAAAGTATGGAATTCAGTTGCTTAATGGATTTTGTCCTATGGGTAAAATGGTTTATTTTCATTATAATATATGTTAGAATATAAGTGGATATGCTCATTTTATCATTAGAAATACCCTTGTCACCCAACCATGGAGGCCACCCTCTGAGCACCTTAACCTTGTGGAAAGCACTCAGTAAACCCTAGGCTGGGTAGCCAAAAGGGTGTACCTTTCCCCAAGGATAATGCATCACAAAGAGTTGATCAGATAATCCAAACCTTAAGCAAGAGATAGTCCAAGCCGAACGTGATCTGCTAGTTGCAGCCGCTGCTATGACAACTTCTCCTCCAAACTTATGCACAAATTGGCCAATTGTAGTGTGCATAAGTGTTGCTCTACAATTCTAAGAGTGCTTGCCAGAATGAATACTGGCCTCGTGTATTTATACTCTTTCATCTTGGATAGAAACTTTTACAAAATGTCTACGTTTCTTCTCATCACATGGAGATATGTATTGGAGAACCACTTTCTCCTTTACGGACTTCATCACAAAGAATTTAATGCTTGATCTCAAATGTACTTTAGTTTGGAACATTGATTTTATGAGAAGGCTTCATGTAGCTTCTGAACAGTGGAGTATATCATTGTTGGAAAAGCTGGAACATATCCATGTGGCCACTAACTTTTGTCATCATGAGATCTGATCTCTTGAGTAATCATCTTGATGTTATAGGAAATATTCACCACACTTTTGTTGTGCCTTTGGGGGTTCTCCACCAAGTTATCTTCTTATCACGCGTACAAAGGGTCTCTTTGAATTTATGCCTCAAAGGGAGATCTATATTTCTCTTTATATTCTCTTTATTCAATTTTTTTGGATAACATTCTTTGCGTTCTCGATGTAGAACTCCAGCTCATGGATGTTGGGGATGATATAATGACTCATGTGAGATAAGTCTAGTTTACTGGAAAAAATAATCATAGTTTTTCTCCCTTCATTTGGGAGAACCTCTGGTTCTAGATTTCCCAATTCTTTCATTCATAAGTCTTCCATACATTGTTCTTCATCCATGACTTTTAGTTCCTCCACCCAGTTCATGCAGTGATTTCATATCAGGTTGGTAATATTGAGATTCTTGATACAATGACTAGTTGTTAGGCTTCTCTCTTTCTTTCTTGGAATCTTCATGTGTAATGTTTCTTTAGTTCTCGGGTCCATGGGTTTCTTATAGATTCCATGCCTAAAGATTCCATTTATTTCTTTCATAATAGGATCATGGATATGGATGGACAACCGGGGATACTTCAAGGCTTCTCTTTGAAGATAATAACATCTTTCCAGTATATCATGGATATATACTTCATCATCTTCAATGGATTATAGGATTATCTCCCTCTAATCCTTACTTCATGTATGAGTGCATATAATCGGCTCCCTGTCTAACAGTTGTGCTTCATCGCATCCTTATTGTCTTATGCAATATATAATTGCCTCTCTTGTCCTATAGAGTCCATACTTCCATCTTGTTGTCTTCTACAAAGCGTCACAAGTCTTTCTCCAATTTCCCCTCTGATTGTTGACTTCTTTACGTCTTTGCTTCTTCTAAGTCTCTTCCAGATTGATTCTGATTTTGTCTTATCTTGTAATAGATTCCACGTGATTTTTTTTGATGTATTTCATGCTTTCATGTATTATCTAATGATATCATTCTTATCTTGTTGTTCTTCCATAGGTATAGTTCTTCTTGGAACATTATCTTCAAGAGATAGATATACAAGATATGTATATAGACGATGCATAACAGGAATATGTACAAGAAATAAGAAGAGTTTGTTACCTTTAGAAGAAGTCTATTTCATCCTACTTAATCTTATTTGAAGTTTCCTTTTCTTGATTAGTGATGCTATGTTTTCTCCTTCCTTTTCTTTGCTTCAGACAATGATTCTTGTAGTGACCATACTCCAGCAGGTTGAAGCATTGTATTTCGAAAATGTCTTTCTCTTGATTTGGCTTCCTCCTTGAACCGACTTCCTTTTGTTCTGAATTTCTTGAATCTTGTTGTGAGAGCTTGATCACGCCATTACTTCTTTTGGGAACTCTCTTTTGCAGCGATCCTTGATTATTCTTGAGCATAGCAAGTCCAAGAGTTCTTCAAATGTAGGATGCTCATAGGTGTTCATGTTTGGGGAAAATGCATCCCAATGTCTTGGGAAGACCATTGAGTACTATGTTTGCAAATTCCTTCTCATGACAGTCTGCTTCTAGTAACTGTATTTGATCTATTAACTAAGAGATTCTTGAAAATTATGATGTTATGTTTTCATCATCCATTCATCTTCATGTCACGGAGCTCATTCTCCGGACTCATTACTTGTCCAATGTTTGAAGAGGTTTGTTAGGGCATCATATATATTCTTCGATGAGTCAAGATGGGAGATGTAGGGTATCAAGAGTGGTATTTTTATGGATTCCACTATGATATAACGTGTCTTATTCATGGAGTGTGAAATTCTCCATAGATGCAACGTTCTGTGGTTGCTTCTCTTTCCCTTCTTCAAACTCTAGTTCATGATCTTTCCTTTCATGAGATCCGATGCTATTCTTGGCAGGGATGAGGTCAATCCTTGTTTTCCATGCTTTCTGAAGTTAGAGGCTCCATCTACTTGTTCTCGACTTCATATAATAAGTCATGGTTGCTTTGACTTGGTCAAACCCTAGATTTGACCACAAACTCAAACGTCAGGTTGCTTTGACTTGGTCAAACCCTAGATTTGACCACAAACTCAAACGTCATGTATTGGCTTGTTGAGAGTATCAAGAGATGTGCTAGGCTAGAGCGCACTGATCTATCTGTAGATTAGGTCAATCCATTCACTTAAGGTGCCTCAACAAGAGGATTAGGGTTTCTGCAACTACTCTTGCTAGTAACCCTAGTGGCAGTGTCTTGGAAGTTGCTTCTGCTAGTAACCCTAGCGACAGTTCCTCAATGAGCTCAATATCCTAGCGGCTATGTTTCCTTCCAACGTTTAGACTGAATGAAGGAGGTGTGGGCCCATAACCTGTTAGAATATAAGTGGGTGTGCTCGTTTTAACATTGACAATACCCTTGTCACCCAACCATAGGCCGAAGCCAACCTCCGAGCACCTTAACCTTGACAGAGAATCACTCTGGAAGTAAACCCTAGGCTAGATAGCCAAACAAAGGGTAGCGCACCTTTCCCCAAGGATAACGCATCAACAAGAGTTGATCAAATAGTCCAAACCCTAGCCAAGAGATAGTCCAAGTGTAACTGCTAGCTGAAGTAGCTGAAATAGCAAATCTCCTCCAAAACTACGCAAAAACTGGGCAACTGCAGTGCGCACAATTGTTGCTCTGCAATTCTAAGACTGCCTGCCAGAATGAGAACTGGCCTCTTGTATTTATACTAATTTTGGCTAACTTCCTGGGACGACTTCTCATTCTGGGTATCTGTCTGTTCAGTATATATTATTATTTCTGGTCGACTTCTTCTCTTGGAGGCTAATAACCTTATATAAATTATCTTCTTGAGCTGACAAGTCTTATAGGGTTATTAGCCAACTCATTAGGGTTTCTTCTTGCTTCCTGAAGTATTCTATCCTTGTTAGGTTTACAAGTGGAGGTAAATACCTCCCGCAGCTACCATAATATCAACAATATCTTCATATTCTTTGAATAATTGATTATGCATTGATTTAAATAACTTTAGTCTTTTTATCAATACATGGTTAATTGCTATCATTTATATATTAATTTTTTTCAATCTTTAAGAATCTATTATCCCAAAATTTATTCCAGGACTATAGTATGGGCATGTGATTTTGAGAAAGAATATGGGAAAGCAATTCATCTTTGGCTTTAGACCTGTGTGATGCTTATTCCATTTTGTTCTTTCATTACTATTATATTATGAGAATGTTATTATGGTTGATTTTAACTTTAGCTTGTCATCATATGGTGTTTTCATACTATTAAATGTTATATGTTGTCCATAATTTGTTATTCCATTTTTAATGTGTGATTGATCTATCATTTGATTATTTTTGAATTTATTCTTAATGTTAAATGTTGGATAATATCAATATTCAGATCTGAGTTTTCTCTCATTCTTAAATATTAATCATCCTAAGATCACATGATTTTTAATTAGATATATTTTTATTGTTATTAATTTACTCCAATATCAAATACTTCTTTGAATGTATTTTGGAAGTGCTAGTATTGTTCTGTTATAGGTTTCCCATAACAACAGTACAAGCAGGAGCTCATACAACACAGGAAGATAAACTCAGTTGACTGATCAGTTAGAGGTTAGTAGATGCATTATTTTCTTTTATTTAGAGTTGTTTGTGAATGAAACTATGATTACATTAATTAGCTTTGATTGTTTTTGTGTCACTATTTCAATCGTATTCATTTAGTATTTATTTTTTTAATATCTTAAAAAAAAAAAAAGTGTTGTTCATATTTCATTCAGAAACTATATCAAACAATCATTTTCGCAAGATTTCATGCAAACCTTGTAAACTATATATAAATTGTTCATAATCATTTGTATATTCACATTCTTAGATAAACAATTGTAATTATTGTGTCGATTGTTAGAATATTTTCTTTAGTTAGTTTATTTCATTTTTCTATCTTTAGGACCCTAGTTGGCTAACAGAGCCATTAAACCCGTCAGGATAGGCTACACCAAACGGCTTGGGTTATTTAGACAACCCCAGACCGAATCTATTCTTTCAGTTGACGGCATGTCAATTTCGTCCATCAACAATACTTCAGAGATTTAAATTGGGAAAGTGTTAAAGGAAATATGTTAGGTTTCATTGCTTATAAATATGGTGTGAACATTAACCCTAATAGGATTTATTCCATTCAAAAATTGCCCCCTTCTACCTCCAAAAAATTGATTCAAGCCTTCATTGCTAAGATTAATTTTGTATGTGGATTTATCCTTAATTTGGTTGAAATTATCGAGCCTCTTCATAAATTGTTAAGGAATGTGTTGATGCTCAAAATGGAAAACTCAAACACAACACTTGAAACACCCTATGGGGATCTTTAGGGGAGAAAATGAGGATAAAAACCTAGGATATGCTTAAATACCTAGACTCACTAGCTGCGGGGTTAGGTTTATTAGTTAGAAAAGACAACAAATTCTTTACCTTTAAGAGTACTAATCCTCCAATTATGTGTGCATGTAAGTTTTTATATGTTCCATAAGTTAGCGATAAATTGCCTTAAGTTATGTCAAATCCTAATAGAGTGATTGGTTTCAATGGGCCTCATTTTGCACGACAACACAGGTTCAAAACTCACCTCTATCTAAAGGAGACACCAAAAAATTTAGTCATGATAAGGGTTGTGTTGAGCACTCAACACACCCTAAAAAAACTCTTTAATTTTTTGGGTGCCACTTTTTTTTAATTTTTGTCTTCATGCTTTGATTCCTGCGGAACCTCAATGAGTTTTATCTTTTGTTTATTTTTTTTTTGTGGTTTTAAATTTTTCCCTAACTTAATATGACTTTCCAATAGAATGAAGAAGGGATAAATGATTTAGAGAATGAAAGGAAACTATCATCACTTCACGTTTACCAAAAAGATCTTTTAAATCACTGTCAAAACTTAAGTTTGTCGATGCTCGACGATTACCTTTTGAGAGTGTCGACGCCAACGAACATCGAGCATTGTCTGAGTCAACAAACTAAGAAGAAAATGACAAAGTTCATCCTAAGAGCTCTAACGTCGATCAACATAGAGCGTTGACGGTGTCAAGAAGAAAACGTACATCGGTAGACAATAGGCAGAGGCGTCTGTCAATGCCGATGAATACCGACCATCGGTGCCCAGCATAGCACATGGAAAAGTCAGCCAAGAATGAGTCAAATGTCGATGTCGACAACAAAGTCTCCTCGAGATCGGGACCATCGGATTATCTCAAGAGGTCATCCCACCCGTCGGATTTTTGGGTAAGTTTCATAGTGCAATATCAAGTCAGGACTACAATTAACATGTCACCTCGCCCCATCATTTAACATGTAAGTACTAGATTCACCACGTTGTCAGACACATCAACATGGAAACATCATCATCCCCAAGCTATGTCATCTCATTGTGTCTCCATTAAGGTAAAGTTTTTGATATCACCTCTTGTCGATATCACATCAGCGTCGACATACCAAGACCAAGAAACTATGTTATAGCACATTGTCCTGGCATTCGTCGATCACCAACGAACCATTGACATCGGTGAACCTGAGACTCGGATCTATACTTTAGTGCACTACTACCCCTGTCGATGACCGATCATAGCGTAGCTAACTACGATCTAGGTCGCCCATGTTTATTCTTTCAACCCCCAAGGTTAATATGAACCTTCCATTACAATTCTCCTTTATGCACACTTTCCCATGATCTTGACCTATCCAAAGATGCCACGTCTACATCCCGATAAACTGACTATGAAAAATCGCCCAAGCATGCATTCTTTCCATGTCGTGATCGACCATGTAACATTGGCATAAATCAATGAAACCTTTAACAAGAGACATGCATGATCCCCGATCTGGACGTTGTTGCACGCCAACTTGATACCATTTGGAATCCCTGATGAACTGACTTAACATCCAGTTGCACCATCATTTTACGTTGTGCATTCACTCCAAACTATGGTGTAGACGACATAGTTTATTAATGAATATATGCATAATATTTTTTTGTACTCAATGGTGACAAACTTGGATGGGACCGTTGGAGACCGTCTATTTGAATTAAATTTGGGAATTATTTCACCATTTTGTGCATATTTTCTGTAAGACCTAGAAATTGTGTGTTGAGATCAGAGAAAACCCTTTGCACTCAGGTATTTAGAGTGAATTACTTCTCTCTGAAATTGTTCGATAACATGGGAACTAAATTTAGTTATGATTGTTGGCATGTTTTGCAGGAAGTGTATGCTTGTCATTGATGGAAAGTACAACAACAATGATGGCTTAAGTACAACAACGATGATCAGCAGTGCAGTGATAACCGGGGAAGAGCAGCAACAGTGATCGTTGGATCAACAATTCAGAATTTCCGATGGTTGTCAAATCTCAATGTAGACAAGAGGAGCGCGCAGATATGGAGGATAGATCTTGGGCGTTAGATCCGAGAGCAGGGTCCGACCACTGTTGGATCCAGGAGAGCCTGCACGTTATTTAAAGTGCTAGGAGAAGCAGGCTTACAAAATCTCGAAAGCAGGAGGACCATCCATCTTCGGGAAGGACACGTGGACACAAATCATCATTTCACTGACTGAAAAGTCAAAGGTATGAAATTCTCCAGCGTTTCACCTCTCGAACTCGCGATATGAGAAATCACAAAATAATCTCAACCGTTAGATCGAGGCAAAATATGGACCGTTGATCAGGCTCAACGAAGGCTCGTGGAGTTGCGAAGTCTTGAGAAAATCATGACCGTTGATCCAAGAGGGACGCGTGGCAGAAGATTAGAGTATGTCAAACACTCCATTTCAGAGTTTCGCGAATCGAAACTTTGAAGTGAAAAGAACACTGAACATCAAGAATGTCGAAATCGTAATATGTGAAATCGCGAAATGATCTGAGCCGTCAGATCAAGATTTTATCTGGACCGTTGATCCCACTCCATTTCGGAGTTTCACGGATCGAGAGTTGGAGATGTCAAAGAATATTAACCACAAGAATCTCGAAATCGCGATATTGGGACTTAATCTGAGCCGTCGTATCAAGGTTTGATCTGGACTGTTGATCCCAGTCCATTTCGGAGTTTCACGGATCGAGAGTTGGAGATGTCAAAGAATAATAACCACAGGAATCCCAAAATCGAGATATGTGAAATGGCGACTTAATCGCAGCCGTCAGATCAAAATGTGATCTGGACCATTGATCTTACCCCATTTTGGAGTTTCGTGGATCGGGACTTTGAAGTGACAAGAACACTAAACATCAAGAAGGTCAAAATCGCGAAATGCGAAATTGTGAAATGATCTGAGCCGTCAGATCAAGTGTTGATCGAGACCGTTGATCCCACACCATTTTGGGGTTTCAGGGATCGCGTATTGGAGAGTCGAGATGCCTCATCTCCAGATTCATGAAATGCGAAATCGCGAAAGCACGTTATGCATAAGGTTGTGGTCACAACCCTTGGTCACATTAGCGAGAGATGGAGGAAAGAGATAGAGCAACCAAGCTCCTTTTCAGGGATCGCGACTGGGAAAGTCGTGACACATGGTCACACGAATGCCGAATTGTCAAAAGCCGAAATGCTGAAATGACTGCTAGATCTCTTGGAATCAATCCAACGGTGCAGGTGAATTTGAACAAGATCGAAGGGCTATTGTAGCACGTCGCAGGGTAACTACCAGAAACCATTGATGGTCTCTGCCAGAGAATTCGAAGAGACCTCTGTGT